>JASDQU010309834.1:42948-63473 GCA_032191745.1 Picea mariana | reverse complement strand
GAGAAAAATATGTTTTCTGATGTACTCAAACAAAATGCAACGCATCAATGTTGCACATTTTCTTCACAAATTCCAAAATGAAAATCCTTGGAGTTAACAAGATAGGAAGCTTGTCAGGTCTAATTTCTACCCCATAAATCATAATTACATTACATTCGTTAGACAAACATCAGTGGCCAATTGTGATGTTTGCATTGTGTTGCAATAAGCTTTTGCATCCCAGAGGCATTATAGATGGACAATATCCTTAGGCAATATGCATGAATTTGTTCAAATAATCTTCTAATCCATCCATATAAACATAAAGTTTGATAGGTTGTTTCCACCATGCCACGGGATTAGGATTACCTTGACCATCCACTTTCTTTAATTCCAAATTATCAAATAACATATAGTGAAACAAAATTAAATAAACCAAGTATGATTGATATCTAACAGTTTTTACAAGTAGAAAAGTAGAAAATTGGGAAAACTAATAATAAATACAATCTGATATAAATCCAACATATATGTATAAGACATAAGACCCCTTGATAGGATATATTTCATCCATGACAACCAACATATAAGTTTCAGTGGATTCATCATTATCTTTTCCAAATTTGTAACCAAATTTGTAATTACACCTCTTAATCACTTCGAAAAAATTCTATCTTAATAAGGTGGATTAGCCTCTCAAACTTTTTTATTCTTCTCTAAATAACATGTAATAATACCATTGTTTCTAATAAAAGCTATATTTATAAATTTATTAATTTGAACAATGACTTTCTTAAGTGGAATGAATTCTCGAATAATAAAACAAATAACCATTGTCATATAGATTAATAGCATTGATCTTTACTCTCGACAAATAATCTGTCATATAAATTGATAACATTGCTCTTTACTAGTCAGTCAAGCACATGATAAAACCATATTAGAAAAATTATATATATATATATATATATATATATAAATAAGCCTTTGCTAAACAAAATTCTCAAGTTTTAACCCCAACTTTAATATTCAAACACATGCTTTACGTTGCATGCCTAAGGGTACAAACTCAAGATAGGGGTGTTAGGGGAGATACGGACGTAAACGTTGGAGATTGGGAAACATTGTCATTTCTTCTTGGAATCTTTGATCAACCGTACTCACAATTGGATTGAGTTAAAATGAGAAAAGTGAAAAAGACGTCTCAAATGGATTTATTCAATAGTTTGAAAGGTACCCACAACCCTTAATATGAAGCACGAGTTGAATTATAGGTCCTTTTGTTCACGCACTTTACTCCAAGTTATTTAAAGGGGTTTGGGGCCCTATTTCCAAAAGTAATCCAAATATCCCCATGAAATAAAAATAATTGTTTCATCATCTAAAGGAGATCGGTGGTGTATATGTCATTATTTTATCATAGAACACGCCGTAGAATAAAGAAGGATATACTCAACATTTTTACTTGTAAAAGAATATAAGAACTTTAAAATATGTAAAAAAAAAATAATAATTTAAGATGAAGTAAATTTGTGGATCTTTCTTATAAAAATCATTAAGTCAAGATAGCTTCTTCCCCCTTATAGTTGTTTAATAAAATCAAGGTGGTTATTTTAGAAAACATCACATACATATAAGCTCTCCATTTACTAAATGTATTTATAGGTTTTTATCTCTTTGTATGCTTAATAGATCTAGGTTTACAATGGATCTATGTTAATTTTAGTTTTTACATTGGTTGAGATTTTTCTTTAATAAATAATGGTTTAGGTTGATAATAATAATTAGTATTAATTTCTATAAAGAACTAACTTTCAATGAAAATGAAGTTGATACAAAGTATAATGTAAGAGTGTCTGAGGTAACTTGAAAGAAGTGAATAGTTAAAAAATTGGATGCCAAAAACCTGTGCATAATCTATAAAATGTTTCATTTTCACTCCATACCCATGTTCCACATAATAAATCTTGAGATTATGTTCACAAATATAACCCTTAGTCTTGATGTGTCTAACATATTGATGTAAGGGAATATCCATACTCATTCCTATTTGAATCTAGGCCCATAGTGAATGGCACAAGGACATTACATAAAAATATTGAGACTAGTGAGTGTTAAGTTTTTCTTCTTCTTTAAATGGAGTACATATCAACACAAATCAAAGAAACACAAGCAACATTGACAACACATACAAGCATGGCCATGCTTAAACAAATTAAGAAAAAACACAATTCAAAATCTAGACTCCCCTCTCTTCTCCCAGCCTAGTGAACTAGCAATCTATTCTACTCTCTGCTCCCCTTCTCTCTTTACCTCTTGCATATAACCCTCCCTCTCTCTCTTACCGTATTGATCAATATTTAGGAGCGGAACGAACTGATTAACACACTGAATATAATAAACCCAGAGATATAAAGAACACCACAAATATCCAGTGAATAATATCTTCTATTGAATAAATGAAATAGGTTGAAACTGTAAAACTGCAGAACTGAAACACTTGCTCGAATGGTGGTAGTTATCTCTGAGAAGAGATGTGGCTGCTATGCACATTCGTCTAAGCATAATGATTACAATGAGGCTCCAGAGGAATTTTTAACATTACTCATGAATGTCAAAACCCTAGACATCCAAAAACCTAACCCCTTGGGAGATGAAATGCCAAAATTTATGTGGGCCCCTATGGGTAAGTTGGTACCTCAACTTCCTGTGGTCGTATATTTTGCATATGACCTCCATTTTAGGCACGTGATAGCCCATTGGAAAGGTCTTTTTGAGAACTACGCATTACGTCGTCAAACTCTGACCCCGTCTACAGCTTGATTGTGGTGAGCCAAAAAAAAACACTCTTAAGGGCCCCAAAATGGCCCTGGAATTACAGAAAGATGTGCTAGCATGAAAACATAAAAAATAAGCCAATTAGATTAGGTGGGAGGCCACCAATATCCACCTAGAATATGTGCAGGGCTTCAAACATCCCCGAAAGTATTGAACCTACAATTACAAAGAAGTACAAAAGAATGTGTTGAACTAAAAACTGTCAAGGGGAGCCAGTTGGAATAGGTGGGTGGCCACCAATATCCACCTAGATCAGTCCTCCCCCCTTAGAAAGCAATGGTCTCCATTGCATTGAGTTCCTCCATTAGGTGAGGAAATTTCTATTGAATTTGGCCCTGGGCGAGCCACTTTCCTTGGTGGAGGAGATTCCTTGCCTTGACAACCTGATAAAGTTGGATCCTCTATTGGCAAGTTCCCTTGACCTGTGTGTCCACTATCTGATCAGTGGATGCTTGTTCCATGCAGTCAGGGTTGAGATTTGTTGGTGTCAGTTGTTATGTGATCTTTGAGGTGTCCAATAATGGTGGAAAATATGGCCGAAGGAGGTCCACATTGAACACTAGGTGCAAGCCAAGGAAGGGTGGAGTGTTGAGCTCAAAATCATTGCTACCCACAGCCTTGGTGATGGTGTAAGGCTCATACCAAAGTGGGAAGAGCTTCTAATGGGGCCATGTAAGATGCTCCTTTTGCAAATGTAACCAAACCTTGTCTCCAACCTGAAATTGGTGTGGTACCCTGTGTTGATCATGGCGATGCTTGTACTTAGCACTGGCTTTCTGCAAAATATCATGGACCTGTTGGAGGATGTGTTGAATCCACTCAATGAATCTAGTGGCTTTTTTGGTCTCAGACTAAACATGGGAAGAGTTTGTTTGTGTGGTTGCGAGAGGTTGTGCAACATCAATGGGACCCAAGGGTTGTAATCCCAGTCCCACCTGAAATGGGATATGGTCGATGGAGCTATGGAGAGCCTTGTTGTAACTATGTTGAACATAGGGGAGAATATCATCCCATGTATGTGGATGCTTAGATTTGTACATGTGCAAGATGTGCACAATCATCTAATTGACAACCTATGTTTGGTCATCTGTTTGGGGGTGGAAAGTAGTGGATTTAGTGAGCTTGGTGTCCAACAGTGACCAGAGACTCAACCAAAATGTGTTGACGAATCTATTGTCCTGATAGGAGATGATGGTCTATGGTATCCCAAAATAGACCCACACTCATTCGAAAAACATCTTGGCAGTATCTTTCCATGTGATGCTCTTCTTGCAAGTTGTTAGGATGGCCATCTTAGAAAACTGATCAACGACCACAAATATACAATCATGGCCTTGCTTGGTAGATGGAAGGCCATACATGTAATCCATCGAGATGGATTCCCAAGACTTCTCTGGGGTAGGAAGAGGGGTGTATAAGCCTTGCTTCTTGGTGGTGGGCTTGGCAATGACATAGGCAGTGCAAGATCTGATATACTTGTTGACGTCCTGTCAAAGTTTTGGCCAATAAAATGTTTCTAGAGAACGGCCACAGTTTTATCCGTGCCAAAATGTCCTGCCATATAACTGTAGTGGGCTCCCAAATCATATTTTCACGCTCGCTTGTAGGAACACAGAGATGGCCCAGATGGCATAACAGTACATCCTGAATGTGAAAATCAGTGGCAGTCGTGCATGTACCTATTTTGGGTGGGAAATCCCTCCTATGGACTAGCACTAAGGGTTTTTATCATGCATGCAGAAATGACCTAAAGATTCTTACTTCTTACCATCATCCCATGCCTAAACCCCCATTACTCATGTGCAAATACAAGGCTCAAGATATTAAGTTGACGTACCTTATTTTTTGTGTTTGATGTCAATCCCTTTTCGCGCTTGGTTGTTCTTTGACTGCAACTCTCCTCCCAATGCTGACCTGCATTCACAAAAGACAAACAAAGAACTCCACATGCATTTGATCCATGAACTAATGGGTTAGATATTTAATCAATCATACAATCAATATTCAAATAATGGCAATCTCATATGGCAGGATGGGAAAAGCAATTATTTTATTAACTTCACAATGATACCTTACAATGATAAAGTCAGCTACTGCTCCTCGATCCTGGTCCTAGGATCTACTTCCACTGTCCTCCAACTGCTTTTCTCTATACTTCTCTTTGCACAAGGATGGATAAAGGTTGGGACAAAGGGAATTTTCAATCAGGTATAGTTTCTTTACTATGATTTTCCTCTTTTCAAATGGGACCCCTACCCCTTCTTTTATAGGTTAGAAGGATCTAGGTATTTGGTCGAATGATCGGCCATGCATGGCCGAAAGGTTTAGTTAACTTACCCAAAGCTGTGCATTCTGTCAGCAACTTTCTTTTTTTCGTGCTTTTGTAGGTACACGCGGGTTGTCTTGGGTCAGCTAGCGTGTATACGCGTGCAGTAATGGAGCAGGATGCATGGGCCTTTATAAAAGGGTTTTTTTAAGAAGAGTTGTTCAGTAGTGTTTTGGCAAAGAAGGAATCTAAGATGGCATGATGCCAGGTAAGCATGTCTAGTGAAAATTAGGGTTATAACAGATGCCCCCTAATGTGTGAGGTCAGAAGAGCATCTGATGGCCGAAATACATTATCAATCTTCACCAACGTTCCAAACAAGTGAGCCCAGGGACCAAAAATCGGGAGGTGCCATCTGCAAAATAATAATTGTCTCACCGAGGTAGGCATACCCATGCTCGGGATGAAATAAAATCATGGCTACCAATCAAATACACTGCAGATCCATGTCATATAACTATATAAAGTGTAGCTGCGAGCAATACACAGCGGAGCTACATCTCGAAATCAAAAAAAGATATACATGTATAGTATCCATCTTCTAGAAGCTGATAAGGCCTGATGG
Organism: Picea mariana; assembly: GCA_032191745.1. Lineage (NCBI taxonomy): Eukaryota > Viridiplantae > Streptophyta > Pinopsida > Pinales > Pinaceae > Picea > Picea mariana. The sequence goes on along the minus strand of JASDQU010309834.1, from coordinate 57,765 downwards.
TTGGAGATGAGGTCTTCATAGCTCGAGCAACAACTTCAAAATATTCAAAACTAGGGTAGGAGTGTAATATGAGTGTACGAATTCACTACCCAGAGGTATTTGACGACTCGTCGGGCATAGAATAGAGGATCTTGATGATCAGATTGAAGGCTTCATTGATTGCGAACAAAGACTTGATTGGACCTTCGGGATGGCCAGGCATGAGGACAAGAGACAAAAAGCAGAGGGGCTAACTCAAGATTGGTAAAAACTTCCCTTGGACAATAGCAGGACAAATGATGAGACTTAGGAAGCATGGCATTAGCATAAGTTCACGATGCAGAAGGAAACGCAAACTCTCCATATGTTTGGAAGAATAACCAAACAGAGGAGGACACGGCTCAATGTAGCAGGAATAGTTTCCTAAGGTCATATTAAATCCCAGGGCCTGAAGAGAAAACGGAAGGATGTGCTTTATCCAAGGGAAACTCAATGTGCTGCCAATACAAAGAAAATACGTTTCCCTTCCTCTATTTGGGGTATATTTGATTTTTTTTTTTTTTTTCCAATAATTTTGGAAAAACAATAAAAGAATGTTACGTTACAAAGGAGGAATGAGTGTTGCAAACATACGAGTTCGAGGCACAAGGACAAGATTGATGTTCAAATAAAGGACACTCAGAAAACATCCCTCCTAGGGCCAAAGGTGTCAAGACGTAGAGGCAAAGTGCTACAGGGCTTGCGTATAAGGCATGCTTCAAATGGTTCAGTTGGGAGCAACATGAAGCTGGCATTAGACCAAAGATGCACGTATGCAAATGCAGTTAACAAAACACACAATGGTAATGTCCTTTGATGTAATTTTAACGAGCCCAGAAAGGGTAAGCTCAACGGTTTTTCATATTTAGAGAGTCTGAAAAAACGTAAAAGGAGACTTCGTTGTGGTACCTCTTTCGAAGGTAGCCTAGGAGGTTCGGAAAAGGGGTAAATTAGCACCGAAAAGATGTATATTCAAAACCATTTTAATAAGTGTGATAAAGACAAGATCACTCAACAATTTTTTCATTTTTAAGGACTCTGAAAAAAGCTTACTATGGACTTCGTCAGGAATGTTCTTATGGACCATTTTAACGAGTGTGAAAGAATAAGGTCACTCGACGATCTTTTCAATTTTAGGGAGTCTGAAAAGATCTTAACTATGGACTCCGTGGGGGTTCCTTTTTCGTAAATTTAGTCCCTCCGGCCCGAAAAAGGGTTAAAATTATACTTGAGAATACTCTTCTAGAGATATGAAGCCTCTAGAGTATATCTTTGTTCGTACAGTTGACCGTCCAGACCGAAAAAGGGGTAAACTACTGTCAGATAGACGTGACTTCAAATTTCAATTTAACGAGCATGAAAGGCCACAAGATCGCTCAGCAATCTTTTCATGATTAGAGGGTCTAAAAAGGGCTTAAAAGAAGACCCGTTATGTTTTGGGAGTCCCGAGGGTGAGTTCAAGAGTGATAAAGAGTCATGCAAATGAGGCTCAAACTCATAATCAGGCAAAACTAAAAGGACCCCTGAGCCTACAGTCATTAGTGATAGCATGGACACCATAACGCAACAAGGATCTACCTAGGGCATCCATGTTCTGGTAAGCTCTACCACCAAATCGCGACACTTCTAAAGCAGTAATGATGGTTCTGTGTCGCAACTTGGTGGGATCGATCCTATGGAAAAGTGATAAAGACAACGAGATACAAAAGTAGGGGTGGAAACCTAACTTATATGCTTAAGTTGACCATCTAAGATTTTTACCCACGGACCGTCAAAAGTGACCCAAAACTCCAAAAATTGTCCTCATACCTGAACGTAACCTTCCATAGAAACTCTTGAATCACTCAATTTAGAGAAAATGATAAGAGGGGCCAAAAAAAGTGACAAAAAAGGGCCAAAAAGTCTATAAATAGAAGCTGGCAACTCATTATCACCATTGTTGATTTGGAAATTGACTCTGGAGCAAAGAACCCCCTTTGATAAAAGTGGTGATTTCGAGAGCTACAGTGGATGAAACAACCATCTATCTAGACCAAGTAAGTATAAACTACCTCCTCTTGCTTTTTAATTCTTCATTTATGCATTTAATTTGGTTTTTGGGGGGGGCGTCGACCTTTAAAAGGTCGGTCCTACGTCCACGCGGGTTGTCTTATGACAGCCCGCGTGTATACTCGTTCTGTTTGATGTTAGAGCATGTGTACATGTGACTGTCATCATAACAGCCTGCATGGACCCTCCAATGAGTGCAAAAAAAGTTGAAAAAGCAAGGCCTAACCCTCTAAAAAATTTCCCATGTGCAAGATGTATGTGCAATGGAGAGAACGAGAGCACGAAGATATTAGTGCACTAGTTGGGAAAGACCCTAACGTTGTGGCAGCATTAATGAAATGTGGCTTGCTCAAGTTTTTTCTGTGTCCTTTCATGAGAGCACAACCTAGGCTACTGAATGCCTTGGTTGAATATTGGCACCCTGACGCGGAAGCTTTTATGTTAGAGGGACAGTCGTTGGTGCCCACTACAGAGGATATATATTTTTTGACTGGCCTTTCCAGGAGAGGGGAACCAGTCAACTTTCGGACATTTCCTTATGGGCCTCACAATATATCGAAATTAATAGGACTCTATTGTGAAGCAGGTATAGACCGATCGAGCTTGTAGGTGCCAATAAGCAGGATCACCGATTTATCACTGCAGGTAATTGTGTTGCTTATTGGGTGGATGATTGGTTATGCGGCTCTACATCAGGCGTCCCATGCACAGATGAACTGTGCAGTCCAGTGCTTAAATGTATAGATATTTGACTGGAGCACCACACTATTGGATTATATGAAGAGGCAGCTGATAGATTTTTGATTGCGGATGTAGAGGAACTTCGGGTTTAGGATGATTCTATGCTCTTTCTTCTTTGAAAGAGTTCCTAGTTTTAGTCCTATAGTGGTGGTACGAGGACATCAAGCCTCTCTTCCTATGGTTTGCATATGGGCAGTGTTGTTGCCACGACAGGGTGGTGGAAGGACCAATGAGTCCTTTGATGATGAATTTTTTTCTTGGTTGTCATGGCAGATCCTAGTCATAGAGGATTATCCTTATGATGGAATTGATTTCTCGAGACATCCCGAGATCCCTATACCTCCAGCCAAGGAGCGAGATGAGATGGGTAAGTTTGCATCATTTTTTTTTTTTTTTGGTTGAAAAATATATAATTTTTATGTTGTTTTTTATATATATCATTTTTTTTATACCAGAGTATTTGACATATATGTGTCTATTGTGTGCAGATGTGGGACCAGTGCGACCTGTGGATTATGCGAGGAACAGGCATCGTCCTCGGCCAGGGGACGCACCTGTCGTCGCAAGGGGACCAGCAGCAGTAGGAGAGCTTTCAGCTGGTGAGGCTGAGAGGGTTTTGAGACGAGTTGAGCGAAATTTTACCTCACTCACTCGCACCATCCCCATGGCAGAGATTGAGGATCTGCCACCATCTATGCAGCCTCATGTAGTGGGGGCACCACGGACGTGGGTCTGACTGTTTCGGCGTTTGGAAAACGTTGTTGATTATTACAACAGGGCCCACAAGCCTTGACCTTAGTTATTCTAGACTTTTCACGTGATGAGAGCTCTACTTGTATATATTTTTTAGGGCATAAGCCCCATGACTCGTTACTGGTCATATTTTTGAGGCACTTGCGACCACCTATGTACTCTGATGATTATGATATTATATATGGATTTTTATTTCTTTTTATGTCTTATGGATCATATTTGCCTTTAAAAATGTATTTACATGTTTATGTGTATGTCTTTTTATATGTGTGCGAGATGTCAGTCTAAAATTTGATTAGCTATAGTATTTGTAACTTGGTTTAATCTCCTAGGAACATGAAAATATGTAATATAATCAAAGTTACGTTCCAAGAGACGTATCCTAAGGAATCGTCGGTGTAAAGTCGGATCATGAACACGGTAGACTCTATTTAACTGAGACACAACCAGCTGAGCGTCTAAATAGACCCAGAGATGAGAGATACCAAATGATAGGGTGTCACGAAGCAACTCAATAACTGCACTGTATTCAACAACATTGTTTGTGGTGTCACCTAAACATATACCTCCTGAAGATAATAACTAGCCCTGAGGTGTAAAAATTACCCAAGCAGCGGAGGCAAGCCTCCAAGTGTGTCGGCTAGCACCGTCTACGTACCCAATGTACACCTCTGATTCACTTGACATCTGCCACAGTGACAAAAGATAACATCAAAAATGATAGGTCCATAATACTAAAAGAAACCAGAAAGTAATAGTACAAAGACTATACATATGTTACAAAAAGTTACCCAAGCTGACCTACTTATGAGTAATACTTCTTGAGGTAGAGCCCATTTCTAGGCTTCGCCAAAGAATTTCCCTAAAAGTCAACCAGACGATAAGCGCCCTTTTTTAGAACCTCTTTTATGATGAAAGGTCTGAACCACATGGGTTTGAATTTTCCTACCCCGAGGGGGTCCTTATCTTGGTCATAGACCAGGACAAGGTCACCTTCAGAGAAAATCCAAGGATGAATAGACCGATCATACTGACACTTGACTTTGTGTTTGTGAGCCTCGTTGGCTAGGGCCGCATCACAACGTTTCTCATTGAGCTGCTCAAGGTATAATAACCGTTCTTCAAGTGGAGAAGTGTCTGGCAGTAACTGTATTGCCAATTTTAGGGACGAGATATGACATTCTATAGGCAAGACTGCTTCCCGCCTGTAAACAAGTTGAAAAGGTGAGAAACCGGTTGCAGTCTTAACAGACATTCAGTAAGCCCATAATGTTGAGTATAACATCAAATGCCAATTTGACTTGGCCGAGTTGATCATTCGTTGTAGGATGGTCTTAAGAGTTTTATTCACAGCTTCCACCTGACCATTTGCTTGGGGGTAGTAGGGTGACGAATGTTCTTGCCACAACCCAAGCTTTGATGTTAATTCAGTCATCATTTAATTTTGAAAGTGACTGCCATGGTGAGTGACAATCTCTCTCGGGACATCGAACCTTGTGATTATCTGGTTGAACAAAAAGAGAGCTCCAGTCTCTCCATCATCTTTAAACGTTGGCATAGATTCGACCCACTTCGTAAAGTAGTCTACGGATACAATGATATAATGGTGCCCTATGGCTGAAGGAGGGTTGCATGTAGTGTAATCAATCCCCCACTTGGTGAAGGGACCAACTGTGATGACAGGAAACATGGGAGCGGCATGTGCCCTCATCCTCCAAAAGAAGATCTGAAACGGGTGGCACTTCTTGACCGATTCGATACAATCTTTGATTAGTGTTGGCCAATAGTAACTGGCTCGTAAAATCTTTTGGGTTGTTTCCAACCCAGACAAATGACCACCACATGCTCCAGTATGGCAATCATTAAGCACGATTTTCGCTTCTTCATGAGTGAGGCATCGACGAAGAATGCAATCTACACCACGACGATAGAGAGTGTCCTCGAGGATGAGATAATTCTTGGCCTGATGACGTATATGGTGACGTTCATCATGAGAAGCACAGGCAGGGCACTTCAAAGTCTAGAGATAGACTAGAATATCTCCATACCAGGGGTCCAAAGATGCTATAAAAAATATATCTCCTCGAATAGGCAATTCTTCAGGCACAACATCATCTGACTCGACTGGAAGTTCCGAAATAAGTTCTACAAAGACCAGTGACTTTTTGGATTTCGCTAAAACGAAATCTAAGTCAAATTCCTGGAGGACAACTATCCATCTACTGACTTTTCTGCCTATTACCCATCGTGTCAACACGTATTGAAACAGATTCACAATGGCAATGATGGTGGCCTTGTGAAACAGAAGATAATGATAGAACCATTAGATAGCATGGACTGCTGCCAATGCAAGTTTTTTGATATGAGAATAATTGAGTTCCGGTCCGACGAGGCCTCGGCTCAAGTAATAGATCACATATTCTGAGAGCAAATCATCTTCTTGAACTAAGACCATGTCGATGGTTGACTCTGCTACAGCCAAGTATAATAAGAAATCTTTGTTATAATTGGGTGGCTGAAGCAGAGGGGAAATTGTGAGGGCATGTTTCAACACTTTGAAGGAGCATTGAGCAGAATTGTCCCAATGAAAAGGAACGTCTTTCTTGAGTAAGCGCATAAATCCCTTCATGATCTCGGAATAGTTGGCGATGAAACGCCTCAAAAATTTTGCCTTGCCCTGTAGACTCTGAAATTGAAGGATTGTGCATGGGGGAGGCAACTGAACTATTGCCTCAACCATGAGAGGATCGACCATGATCCCTGTTGTTGACACTATGAAACCTAACAAATGTCCTGATGTTACGCAAAAGCTGCATTTGTTTGGGTTCAAGCGAATCCGGAAGTAGCGACATCGCTCAAAGATAAGTCAGAGGTGTGTGGGATGATTCATTCTCTTGCTAGACCGAGATGCTAAATCATCTAAATAGACCTCGACTATATGCTTGAGATCATGGAAAGCAAAAGACATGCCCCGCTGGAAGGTAGCTACAGCATCTTTGAGACCAAAAGGCATCTTACAATAGGCAAATGTACCCCATGGACAAATGAATGCAGTTTTGTGTTGGTCTTTAGGTTTGATTTGTATCTAATTATATCTCGAAAAAACATCCATGAAAGAAAAGGCCTCGCAACCTGCACATTCATCAATTATCTAGTTGATGAATGGTGTGGGAAAATTGTCTTTTGGACAGGCCTTATTCAAATCGCGAAAGTCTGTACATACGCGAATTGTGCCCTGCTTCTTGTTGACCAACACAGGATTTGACACCCATTGGGTCAAATGGATATGATAGATAAAACCATATTTGAGCAGTTTCTCGACTTCAACCTTAATGGTTGCTTCTTTCCTAGGATTAACTAGACGAAGCTTCTGCCAAACTGGCTTGGCATCCGAATAAGTTGTGATTTCATGTTCGACTATTTTTGGATCAATGCCTAGCATTTCCTCGTAATACCAAGCAAAAATGTCGTGGAATTATTTAAATAAGTCTGTGTAGATTTGAATCTCTTTAGGGGAATAGTCAACTTCAATGAAAACAATCTCCACGACGCCAGGGGTTCTAGAGATATTAATCGGTATGGTTTCAGAGATAGTTTCCATATTACACTTGGCATAAACCTCATGTGTCGAAAAGGGATTGATAGGACAATACCTATCTCTAGTCATAGTCAAGGTGAAATCCCCTGCTTCGATTCTGCTTAACTCCAGGAGGAAGTATGATCTGTGATGGAGATTGTCCCAGGGTTTGCCCGGACTAGTCATTGCTTCAATGATTGCTTCATCTGAGGAAAAGACTAATTCTAACGAATCGGTACCAGCGAGGGAACCTTGAGCCCAAATAGGCTCTGGAATCGGATCTAACTCTTGTGCAGGAGTTGGGTCGGTGTCTGTTGAAGCTTGCTGGACTAAAGAGTATGCTGCCTCTACCACGGACAAGGGCATGGACATACCATGGTGCCCTGTCCCTTCCATCATGGATGATGGGGAAGGAATAATCCACGGATCGTTGAAGTAAGTCATGCGAAACGACGAAACTTGGAAAATCTAACCTTATGGTGGTCTGATACGAACTTGACATCACCTTGAGGAGGCGGGTAATCAAAAGTACCCATCAAATATGGGCACAAACCAACCCCTACATTGACGATGCCTGGTTGGGGATTGTCAATCATTGGGACCATGGATGCCCCCAATGAAGGGTCGGGTATGGAGAAGGACAATTGATCAATGGTCATGATCCAGCCCTCATGTGGAAACAACAAGACCCAGAAAATTGTAGCAACCACTGCTTGCATGGAATAAGTCCAACTCCTACCTAACAAGAGATTGTAGTTGAGGGATGCGTCGACTACTTCTACCTCGACGCACATGGTCTTCCCTCCTAACTACACGGGGAAAGAGTGGATGATGCCATGAGGTCGAAACGAATGACCGTCGAAAGCAGTAAGAAGAGTAGGTGACGGAGACAAAACGGGTTGGCCAATGGCCTTCTAACACGTCAATGACATGATGCATGTCGAGGCGCCCTCATCAACCACTCTGTGGAAAATGTTCCACGTAAAAATTTTCGTGGGGTAAGCCACTACTATTTGAAATGCTACGTGGTAAGGGAGACGAGGTTTTAATTTAGTTGTATCTAGCATGATTGTACCCAGATTACAAGTCTCAGCAGATCCTAAAGCGGCTAACAAAGCTTTCCTCTGGGAAGGGCAGCTCTGGAGGACCTCCAAAGTGGACATTGCACAAGGGGTTTGAGATAAATCCTCCACCACAGAATAGTTTTGGGTGGCCCTTGCATTTGGGTTGTGAGAAGCTTTCTTGAACGCACCCTTTGGGATGCGCATCATTGTTTCACCCAAAGTCTTCTCGATTTGGAGAGGAAGAGATGGGATTTCATCTTCTTTACCTTTCTCAGAGGTGCTTGGCTTACTGTAGTCATGTGCTCTAGTCGATATAAAAGCATCACCTTTCATCATATACACATTCGCGGATGCAGGATTATTCGAAGACAGAGAGGGTCCTTGACTACCCCCTTCCGCACTTGTAGAGGCTTGGGTTAGTTTTTGACCATGTTGGAATGGATTCATTAACACAGCAGGCTATTGCTGTGACACAAAATTTTGGGCCTCTGCAATCCGAGGACACTGGTGGGTCGGGTGGTCTTCCGCGCACAGGTTACATGGATACTTCTCCTTTCGTTTCTCAGTGTTGTCCCCACTAGCATTATTAGTGGGTTTCTTATCCCCCTTACCCTTCTTACATTGTTTTTTCTTTCCATCAGGCTGTTGGGTGGCCTTTGGATTGGTCGATTGCACACTGTGTACATCCGACGTTTGGGTAGGGGGAACACCCAAAACAGTAGTTTGGCTAGTCGTTGTGTGTTGTATAGACAATTGTTGCATTTGTTTTGTCAGCATCTCCACTCTCGGATGTGGTCAGAGATATGGTCCGCTTTTGTCTGTTCAAAATTGGATATCAATTCTGTGTCGGCATCGTATCTCACAGGTAATTGAAAATGGTTTAGGAATGTCATTGCCAATTCACCGAAGGAAGAATATCTCGAGCAGTCGAGATTGATGTACCATTTCGCGACACTCCCAATGAGAGTGCATTGAAACAATTGCAATTGTATAGAGTCGTCTTTCAACAAATTAGATGAGCACCAAAGATGGAAGGTGGTCACATGATCCCCTGGATCTTCGTTAGGCTTGGCTTCAAACTTTGGTATGTCCGAAGGCAATTTCGTCGGCATAGGAGGCCAACGTGGATTGTGACAGATGGGGTCATTCAACAATCTTTTCAAGTCTGGCAAATGTAAGGTTGCCAGGAAAGGTATCTTTGGTTGGTGTTGTTGATAACCATGGCAAAAGGGGCCTAAGGTTTGACTGGCATCAGGTTGTCAGGCAAAGTTGGGTTGTTGTTCAGGGTTCTGGTAAAAACCATGGCCATGACTAGCGTACGGATTTTGCGTGTGAGGAGACATCATTGGCTGATTCCCGAAATAGGACATAGATGGTTAGGTGTGCATTACATTTGAAGGACTTTGGGAAGGGTTTCCCCATGCCAACCCCATGGGCATAGGCATAGTACCTTGTTCGGGGTTCCATTGGTTGTGAAAAGAATTGCCCCAGATCGACATTACTGACGAGGGAACTGATCCTTGCCAAGAATTCCAAGGTCTTGATGCGGAAGAAGTTCTGGGGTTTTCCCCCCTGTGAAAGAATAGTACCCTGCATAGGATTAGGTTGGCCATAACCGGGGTTGCCCCCGGTCAGGAAAGGAGCGGACAAGAAAGCGTTGTTACCAAACACACCGAACAAAGAAAAAGGTGTCGACCCTACCGACATATTATGAGAAGGTGGTCATTGACTCCCTACTCCAAGTGAACTATGGTGTGTGTTTGGCCAGAGGGATTGTTGGTGGGTACCGCCGAGGGAAGGGGACGAAGGAGGTATATGACCTCCCCCATAAGGAAAAGCATTAAAAGGAGCTGAAGTGCCCCCAATGGGTCCTTGTAGAGGAGCGTTAGAGCTCCCTGCCCCCATACCTAAAGTTTGTAAAGTGGAGTAAGATAGTACAGGGCTGGTACCTATGCTAGGCATCCCATATGAGAATGGAGGGCTTGTCGCACTCTGTGTGAAAGGAGCAGTAGCCGTCACCAAAGACGGGTTCGGGCCACTGCTCGAGGTAGAGGCAATCAAGACCGCGGTGGATCGGACTGGTGACGGTGGGCTAGGAGGTGGAACACACCCTGTGATGAAAACCGTGGTGGGAATATCAGAATTCCCAGAAGAAGAGACAGGATTTGCCTCCATTACCGTCCGCTTTAAAGGTGCCGAAAGGTCCTTTAACAAAGGTTGGTCGGGTGTGATTTCCGGTGACCCGGTCGCTTCAAAAGACCCTTGTTGGTCTAGCTTTTTCCTTAGCGGTGGTGGGGGTGGCTCCAGTGTAACCGGTGGCAAGCCAAGAAGCCTTCATGACCAGCGGATCTTGTGATCCTCCACTGTCTGAGAAGATCAAAGACACACTGGGGTTTTCTATTCTTTCAAAAAAAACACACACTAGGAAATTCCCTATAAGATAAAACAAGCAAACACTAAACTAGTTGGAAGAACAGTTACAACAACCAACACTAGAGAAACTTACTGGTACAAGTGAAACTCAAACATGGAAGCACCATCCGGGTATACTCTGCAAAGCGTGGCCCGATGTCTGTCCTAGTTATCGTAGTATACCCCCACAGTCACATGTGTATGTCCCTAAAAAAGATAGGCAACTAGGTTGCCAGCGCACAAACAGTCACCAGGCAAGTACAGTCGACAGTCGGGTAGACCACAATGAGCAGGGTATCGAGCCCGAAACCTGTCAAGGGTATCGAAAGCAAGTGGTCCAGAAGACAACTGAGGACCTCGAATGAATTCGAGACCCACAAAGCTCCATGGCAAATGCAATCGACGGAATCCCAAGACAAGCCCTCTATATGTTTTGTTGGCCTCCCTTACCTCACATATATATAGAGGAAGAAGAGATTAATTTCATCATTCTCATTCTTTTTCATAATCTTGTGTTAGATATGTAACTAAGAGGAGTGCACTAGTCTTCCTCTCTCTTGTGCATCTTCAATTGTAATTTATCTCTCTTGTCTTTGAGGTGCTAGGGTTTCTTGGATATTTTTGAGCATCTTGAATACTAGGGTGAGGGTTTCATTCCTTAGAAACTTGGAGATTAGGATATTGTGACGAAACCCTAGGTTGTACTTGTTCAAGTGAAAAAGAAGAGGAGACGTCTTCCCTTAGAGGACATGCTAGTGTGATGCTTGGTTGTTGGAGGTCCTTGTATGAGTTAGCATTTTCTTGGTTTTCCTTAGCTAGGTTTTTGGAGAAATAGAAGATTGTACTAGACTTGGGATGAGGCTATGGTATGTACATGAACTTCATCCTTGAACATATATATGAAGTTTTTAGCTTTTAAAAATTGTCTCTATTGCAGATTTGATTTTCAACCATCTACTTCTTCATGGTTTGGTAATTTCCAACACTTGTATGTCTTGTTGATTTCCATAAGTTAAGGCTCAAATTGTTAAGTGAATTAAAACTAATATTGAAGAAGGTAGGGCAGATTTGTTGTTGTATTTATAGTTTCCATAAAGTGAAATTCAAATTTGTTTTGTACATGATAATATTGCTTTAGAAAGCTAAGACTTGCTAGCACAATTTGGTATCCTTTCTCTTGAATTTACTAGTGGATTGGGGTTGTTAAGAGGTTAAATATAGTATGTTTTTGTTATAATTTGTTTTATTTATGTTTCATGACAGCCTTAAGGTTGAAAATTCACAAGGTTAAGATCCAAGAAACCTCTAGGAAAGAGGTGAAATTTTTTTGTAGCATTAATTGCCCTAGTGTAGAAAATTTCCACATTGTATCAGAACTTTTGTGGCTGAAATCACTCTAGGTGTAAGAGGGAGTCGGTATTTTAGTTGTGTTGTACCTAAGAGAATTACTTGACCTTGTTGAGGTTGTTAGGGTTTCACACCTATGTCATTTAGGAGAAATGCTTGAACCCTAGAAAGGGTTTTGTATACTTCATATATTGTTGATTTGTGCACTTGAGAATTATTTTAGGATGTGTAAGATTACTCTTAGTCTTAGAGAGAGTGATAGGTTGGTAGGGGCTTCCAATTTTGTTCCATGGAAGCTTAGGTTTCAAATACTTATGGAGGATGTTGATATTTGGGAGCATGTTGAGAAAGTGATTCCAAAACCTGTTGGCCCAATACAATTGATCACTCTTTAGAAGAAGGAAGTCAGTGCAAATAGAATCATTATCAATTTAATGAAGGGTCATCTCTCACATTGTAGAGAAGAGGACAAGAATGGAACTATTTGGAGCTTTGATTGAGTTATTTCAGAACTTTTGTGTTTCTTGACATATGATCCTATGAAACCAACTTTTAGTTATTCATATGAGAAAGATAGATGTGATGAGTTGCTTGACCAAGATCACTAAGTTGAGAGATCAGTTGGTTGCCTTTGGAACACAGGTGGAGGATCAAGAAATGGTGTCCATTACTTTGAATATATTGGTTCCTTCCTGGATGCCTTCTAGTTAGGGAGTTTGTGCTCAAGATACCTTGTCAAAGTTCACAAAGCTTTGGATTGATCTTGTGTAGGAAGAAATCAGATTGCAATCTTGTTCAGGAAAACAAGGGGCGGTAAATATGATCAGTCTTGTCAAGAAGACAAAGAAGGGTAGCAAGAAATGCTACAAGAATAAGGAAGGGACATATACAAGAAATAAGGATCTGATTAAGGTGATGTGTTTCTGATGTTGCAAGATGGAACATTATGCCAGCCAATGTCCATTGAAGAAGAAAGGAAAGGGAGTGAAACATGTTGTGGTTTGGACCATGACATGTGTAAAGAAGGATCCTTCTTAGTTTGAGATTGTCTTTTTCATGACCTCTTTCTTGTCTTTTAACATCATGTCTTGTGTTAGATTGTATGTGGACAATGAAGCTTCGAGACATATGACATATGACAAGTCATAATTCAATGGATTTCAAGAGAAAGAGGAAGGAATGAATGTGGAGCTCAGTGATGATGTTATTTATCTTATGAAAGGAGTTGGCTCCTTACCCTTTCAGATGCCTTTAGGTGATGTTCTTAAGTTGAGAGAGGAAGGAAGGTGGGGATCTACATGTCTCATCAATGTTTTGATGAACCAGTTAGTCTTTTGTTGAGATTGTTGAGTAGTGGCTCTTTAATACTCGCCAAATTGTGCATTAAGCATGTATTGTTGAGAGTGTTGTTGGTTATCGGTATGAAAGGATGAAAAACATTATTGTTAGAGAAATCCATGTGAAAGATCGGGTTATATTCTGATTGAGGCTGCGAGTCATCGTTTCTTCTCGGAGGGATCTAAAAGATATGCGCGTTGCTCGATCTTTGTTGAAGATTGGTGTGCAGCATGAGGAAAGAAAATCCTGTGGTCATGTTAGTTGTACGAGACATTTGGTAAGAAGAGTACCTGCCAACTGCTAGGTAAAGCATCTATGTGCTACTAGCGATGTGTTGAAGCGGATTGAGAAGGCTACGAGGGAGAAGAACTCTGCATATTCGTGGCGCCTAAGAAAGGCATGGCTGATGTTCGTCACACTTACATAGAAGGCATTAGCAATACTGCACTTAACAGGCTTGAAATCTACTTTCTCTTCCATCTCGGTTTCTGGCTGATGGTCATGGATGAGAACGCATCATTCGAGATAGCAGACCAGCAGTTGTTGAGGGAGGCCCACGTGGATAGAGGTGCAGCATTGGAAAAGGGAAGGTCATCACTCACGATTTGAAGGTGTATGGTTTTGTTTTTATTGTGTCCTTCAAAATCTGTCCACAATTCAAACAAAGTAACCTTGGCTAGTTTTGGACTAAACGCTAGCGTCATTTCTGGACTAAATGTGATGAGAATCATCAAGGAACCAACTGATCTTTGAATGTTTATGGTCTAGACAAGAAGGCTAGCTCTCTTGGTGACAAAAATGTTTTGACTTTTTATCAAGGGGGAAAACATTTGATGTTTCTCTATTAACTATTGAAAAGGGTATCTTTGAGGTTAAGGGAGCACGAGATACCCATTTGGGTTATGGGGACTTTGACAACCATTTTACTCAGGAATTCAAAAGAAAACACAAGAAAGATGTCAATATCAGTGTGAGTGTGAGAGTTCTTAGGAGGCTCTGAACAATTAGTGATAAGAGTGTTGTTTACAGCTTCGATGTAGTTTTGGTAGAGCTAATATACACTAAGAGATTCATTGACATAACACAACAGAAAACAGATATTGAGCTCGTAGATTTAGCCATGTCCAAGATTCAATGTGAGGTTTTACATAAGCTCGTGGATTTGAACCTGGAAATTGGTTGTAACTAACATGTCAAGGAAATGGTCATTGGTGTTGTTGAATTGGCTTTCAAATGTCTTATTTATGAAAAGGATGACATGCCTAATATGATGGAAGTTGTTTTTCAACTCCAACAACTCAAGCAAATTGAAGATGGTTGTCCAGATATAGATATATATTTTTAAGACAAGAAGGGATGCAATGAAAGACATATAGTTTCTCAATAGTCCAATATGCTTGTGGATTGGAGAAACTATACCTCATTGGGGTTATGAGACATGCATGTGGGGATTGTTGTCCAATAGTTCAGGGGAGATCTGGGATTTGAAAGTTCAGTATCATACATTTACAAGGATTA
>JASDQU010309834.1:15604-26608 GCA_032191745.1 Picea mariana | reverse complement strand
TTATGGCCTGTCGGGTATACTATTGGTTGTTATGGATTGGTGGTGTATTTTCAACAGAGTTTGATTATTGGCTCATGTCGTTGACTATGTTGATAGTGGTGTTGGTTTTGGTATCTAGTCACTGCATTTGTTATTATAATCGAATGGATAAGCTCATCTTGGTTAATTGGATGATTGGTTAAATCGAATACACAGTCGTTGTCTTTTACATTATGATTATTGATCTGATAACCCAACACTATTTTTAATTGATTAAATCATAGCATTGCTTCGTGCGTATGTGTGGTGTTCCTACAAGTTACATGATAAGTTTAATTAATGATTGTTGTGACTGGTGTTTTAAATTGTCGAATGGGACTATTGCAATCATGGTAATCATGGCATGGCCATCCACTGTATATGTTATGGGTATTATTTGCTTGCACCTTCAAAGAGGATCACTGGTTTTTAAACAATATGGTTTTGTTTATATCAATTTGTGAGACGAGATCGGGCATATTGTTGTTTCCCCATTGTATTGGATTGATAGCCCAGCATTGTGGATGTTTAGACTCAAAATAGTTAGTCATGTCAGTCACAGAAATGATCTCACGTTTTGATTGAGTGGTCTGTGTACCCCACAGTGTCGTATGAATGGTAGTGGTGATTGTTGTCTGTGTGTTTAATGGAAAGTCAAGATGTTTGCAATTAAAATATGGATTGTTGTGGTTGTTGTCTTTGTGTTTAAATCGGGCATGCTTTTATGTCTGTGTTGATGGAAGGTGGTTGATTTTGATGTTGAATAGAGTGGAAATAAGTGACTGTTTATTCATTTGGGAATTTTTTTTAATATATTAAATGGATAAATAAGAAGAAACAAAGCTCCTCTATAGGTTGTTGTGGAATGCATACTGTCTTGTTTTGATGACACTGTGTTAAATATTTGATTACAAACAGTGAGCAGGTTAATGTACAGAATCAATTGAATCATTTACACAGTACTTGATCATTTGATCACAATGATTATTTGGTTGGTGTTATTTCCTTTTACAGAATGGTTTTATGAATTACTTAATTAATTTTATGAACAATATCTGCTCTCTTTCCCTACCATTATTTCATTTTTCTCTAATTACAACCCCATCGCCTTCTCGCATTCATTTTTCACTCCTTGTTCTAAAATTTAATTACAGTCAAGAAGAATTTTGTATTGAAGCAATTTGAAGTTGCAATTTCTTGGTTGGATCACAGTGATATTTTCTTTGGTTTGCATTACAGTTGATTGTGTGTTGTCTTTGAGCAATAACCGTGTTTCTTTTCCCCCTCATTATATCATGTTACGCTCAATACAAACCCCTCGCATATCCCAGGACATTTTGTTCACCCCCTGCTCATTGACAACAATTAAGCAATTTATATGGATTGGATTGCATGAGTCTGATATGTTGTTGAGCCAAAGTCTATTTCATATTTTTAAGGAGTTGTCATGTATGGTTGTAAAGGAATATTTTCTAATCAATCATGCATGCAGGAATGAGCTTCTTCATCTGAGGTATTCATGGCAGAGGAAACTGAGGGAGAGGTAATTGGAGCAGAGGCCCAAGAAGGCCAATATTCTCTATACACTTTGATGTTGACTCACAAGATTTATGCCAGTTGTTTCTGGCCATATTTTTCAATTGGATTGAGCAAGGAGTGGTCCAAACTAGGCTTGAAAGGCCTCCCTTCCAAGCTCCACAAGCCCTTGGTATTCTCGTTCCCCCTCATGTCTCATTGCAACCCGAGGTTCCCGAAAACAATGGATGGCAAGAGATTTCCCACCCAAGAATCTCTCAACATCGTGGCTGGCCCAATTTGTCCTTACCTACTCCCCCTTCTATTAACCAGATTGTCCAAGTTGCACCTGTCCACTTTCCAGTTCAGTCCTCTCATGCTAGAAAAAGATTGAAATTCGAGGCCCACCATGTCCTTGACAAAAGAAAAGCCATTACTGCCCCTTCCTCACCCTCCAGTGGCTCTGATAAATCCATGTCTTCCCGGATGCATTTGAGGGATGATTGTTCTAACATGATCAGGGAGGTTAGGCCTAAAGGCTCAGCACAACCAAAGGCAAATTTAGGGAAATCAAAGGCTGACAACAACAATCAAGGAAAGATTGCATTTCGGAGTGGAAAATATGGTTTTTGAGTTTTATTTTATTTATTGTTGATGACAATTGACTTCAGAAGTTTTGGAAAACATGTTTTCTTTGGATATATGAGTAATATATTTTTTGAAAATAATTTCAAATATCAATGAGATAATTTGTCAAATGTGAATGTGATGATGGGCGTCACAAGGAGCGGTGTTTTGCTTAATTAACTAGTTATGTTATGATTGTTAAGAGCTAAAGGGAGTCACAAGGGGTCCCAACTACTAGTTATTATTTATTTAAAACCCTTATTATGATTTATTACTTTTCCCCTCTTAACTAAAAAATTGGTTGAGTTTTTAATTAACTTAACTAATGAGGTAGATCAACTACTTCAACCAATTCTATTTTTATTAAAGGCAAAAGGAAAGGGAGGAACAAGAGGAGGATAGAAGGGGAAGCATACTAAGGTTTTCTCTTTGAGTTTATGTTGAGATAGTTCAGTTTTCATTCATTCCTTAACTTATCACAAGCCTAATTCTTTTTTATGATAGCAGGGTCTTATTATAGACAGCAAGATTCAGGGTTGAATTACATCATTCAGACACTTTTTTTTCAGAGGTGTTGATCTATCTTTGATAGTCTATGTAGACTTGTCTGTTTGTGAATTAGTTTTCATGAGTGACAAAGGCTATTGTGTAGTGTTGAGTGGGCAGCAATTTGTGGCAAGCTGGTCTAGCTTTTAGAGTTCAATTTTTGATTTTCTGTCAGAGGTCCTTTTGTATGTTCCATCGAGGATGTCTAAGTTTGACTTTGGTCTGAAATTTCTGTATGAAATTCTGTAAAGAGAATGACTATTTGATGAATTGGAATGAAATAAAGGATTTCTCTGTGTCTCATATGTCTTGATTATCATCTTGGTGTCTTTACTTATGTCTCTACATTTATTTCAGCAGTTGTTATATTCAGAAAATCATATTGAAATGAATCTTCTAGCAAGCTTTTAATTGTGAAAAAGACTAGCCTAAGCACTTGTAATCAATACTTGTGAGTTAGGATTTTATTTTTGATGGCTATAAATATAGGGTGATATTCTCGTCTATTTTTCTTTAGCCAAGCAAAATCTGAAAATGTTTGAGTAAGATCATTTCATATATTTTCCTCAACAACAACCACATCTTTTTTCAAGACATAGGCAAGCAAAACATATGGACTTTTTTTTATGAATCATATTAAGAAGAAATAAAAAATTGAATATCAAGAAAGTGAATTTAATGGTACTTTTTTATGATGATGATAATGATTACTTTTCATAGTTTGGTTTATTCTATGTCAAGAAAAATGATAAGGAATTAATTAATTTGTATAGCTAGCATTTTGTTTCTATGGTCAAAAAGATTCTAGAGAAAATTTATGAGTTATCTTTGGTTTTCATAAGTTAATAAGTTATGAAGATAGGTAGTGTTAAAAATATTTTAAAATTGAGACCTAATGTATGTAGAGACAATGCATTCTAAGAGAAATTTGATTTTCATCCTCTAGTTTCTTGGTATAAAAAAAACTACATATTCTTTCTTACCATGGTGTTTTAAGTTTTGTCTATCTCCCAATTTCACTATGAAGTTCGTGAGAGTTTGTTTTTAGCAATGTTGATTTTCTTCCTTAATCTAACTATAATAAAAATATACTTTTTATATTCTAAGTTGGGGTTAACAATCTCTTTCTACTACTTTAAGTTTATCTTATTCTCTATTCTTAGATAATTGCTCTTTAAATTTAGTTGTTATAGTGCTTTTCATGGGATCAATATTTTGTAAAGTTTTCCTCCCCCCTCCCCCTTTATTCTCCAATGGTTTAACCAAGAATCAACATGTTTATGCCACCCTCTCTTAACTCTCAAGTGACTTTTACTGAAATTCAAAACAATGCTAGGAATCCTCTTACAAATCATGTTTATTATCTTGTGCTTGTACATTAGGTATCTAATCATAGTATTTCTCTCAATAGGTGGAATCCTAGCCTCTAAAAGAAGGATTGGATAACATAGTGTATTGGTTTTAATTTTAAGATTATAGATTATAAATGCTTTTGGATTTGCTTTATTTCCTCCAAGTATCTCTAGAAATACTACAACCCCAAAATTCACATCCATATAAGATAACTAGAGCAACATATTTGGTTTAATAAATAGATTTTTACATTTGCAATTGTGAAAATTAAGATACTCTTATATTTAATAGATCAACCATATCATATCCTTACATTAATGCAATGGCCAATGCTATATGTTCCATGCAGAGCATCCCTTGCACACATGTAATCTTTCAAGTTTTACACTTCTTTAATATATATCACATTGTCATAAATTTTAATAGTTTTAGACCTTTTTATTTCATATTATGCCAACTTTCAATTCTAGTCTCTTGTGGAATATGTATGGTCTGATGGAACTAGGTAGAGGTGCCTCCCTGGCCATGCCTACCTAGAGGATTATCAATGTGGGAGGTAACATGTCTCATGGTGATGTGAGTCCTTATTCCCCCAAGAGGTTTCTACCTTCACAAATTCAAGTGGGGGGAGGGGGCACAAAGCAAGGTAACTACAAGAGACCCCATAACTACATTAGTTGAGCATATAACTTACACATTGTTTGTGTCTACTTGAAATTAATAATATTTTGAAGAAATTGAGAATTAACTTTTAATTGAAAATAGAAAAAGAGGAAAATCCTTAAGGCAACACCCATGAGGGGATGAATAATCACTAATTTATAGTTATGAAAAATGGAATTTCCTCACCATGCCACCTAGGTGGGTGATAATGCTCTAATTTCTGAATTAAATAATTAGCTAATTTTGCATGGGGTCAGTTGGCCAACCTCATTTGGAATATAAATAATAGGGTCTCCCATGGGTTTGGGGCCTATTTGAGATTGCATTGAAATGTTACTAAAATGTTGTTAGACAATATACATGAGGTGGTAAGCCCCAATCTTGTGAAGGATACCTAAAGACATGATCAGGGATTTCATTATGGAACTCATCACAACTCCAAATTGTAATATTGATATTGATCTCCTTATTAGAGGTCCATAGGTTGCCTAGCAAATCCATTGGATGGAGTCCCCACCACTAGTTGATATCCTACATTTTCATTATTGTTTATGCTTCTAGTCATGATCCCACACAACTCATGGATCTTGATGAAATAATTTGTCCCTAAGTATGGTAAGGTGGAAACCAATTGGCCCAAATTGAGTTGGAAAAACAAGGAAACTGGCATCTTGGAAGATCAACATGAAAATGCAACCTTGGAAGCTCGACATGAAATTCAAGCATTATCTTGACAAGTGTATTGTTTGTTATTTTGTAATTCCAAATATGATATGTAATTGTCATGAAATTTGCTCATATGATGGTTACGTGAAGATAATGGTTGTTATATTGGTTTACTGGAGTTGTAAATGAAATGTCTTATTGAATTAGCATATCTTGTTGGAATGGTATGGCTAAACAACCCAATTACTAGTTTTGATGGTTTATATAGCTTTATCGAATAAATCCTTTGGTTAGATTTGCAAATGTATGAAATAGTTAATGACTAGAAATTAGAGTATACTTACATATCTATGAAATGTTGTATCAAGTTAGTTTTTTCCTATGTCCACTAACATAGTAAATGAAGGATGCATGGATAAAGAAATGCATAATTGCAACCATAGTTGGCAACAATAAAAATACGCTCGAAAAGATATTTAAGTAAGAATATTTACAAGAAAAATATATGTATTATGATAAGAAATATGAGTTGGGGTTGAGCCTCTCTTCTTGCTAAGTCCATCGAAGAAAAATGGCCATATGGATAACTATCCACATTATTTCTTTGTTTTTAGCATATTAAGAAGTAGAATGTAATATAGCAACATGATGTTAATATGTATTAATATTTCTGTGTGAATTTGTATTACCAATAATTTAGTATGAAGATGTATACTAAGTGTTTGTAAAAATATTTGTATAAGATTTCTTAGTTCATACGTGTGTAATAAAAATTCATGATACCATTTTGTGAAATATTGAATGATGGAACGAGTTGGGTAAGGTCAATATTGCCATTGTTAGAATGACAAGGTTGTTTGCACATCACTGAGAAAATTGATTTGTTGTGCAAATTGCTACCTTAGTTAGTACTCTTTTTCCATGTATGGGAAAGTCGATGCCCAACGTTTAGCACTTTTGTTACATAAATTCTATTATGGGCAACGCAAATTGGATATGCTAGACGTTGTGTATGTTTTGCATCTTTAATCTCTATGTTTTCACATTGGAAGAAAGAATTGATGGGTTACTTAGTTACTAAAAATTATCATCTCTTGTTTACAATAATGTGATTTGTTGGTGCAAATTGTTGTTATTATTTATAGTTATGGTTATAGATTTTGTAATTTGGTAAAACTAGTTGGTAAGACAATTCATCGCTAGTCAAATGGGTTAGTTGTATTGGTTGTCGACAATGTTGTTGGGCATTTAGTTAGTTTCATGTCAGCTAATGCACTATTTGAATCCTCTTAGATGAGATGCACTAATTTACACCAATTGTTTTACTAAAGATGTTATCCATGAATGTGGAGAAATATCATTTGCATTTTCTCACAAAATTTTCCTTGGAAAAAAATACAATGCATTGCCATAGCTAACAGTTTTGTTCAATATGTTTGTGATTGGTAAAACCTTTTGGCTAGCCAAATCATTTCCCATAGTTTACAGCTTTGTTTATGACAATGTGCATAGATAAAACAAGTTGTATTGGGCCAGTCATTACCCATTGTCCATACTTTTGTTTAGCATATTTTCTTGTGAATGGAACAATTTGAAAAGGGCTATAACGCCTGCCTAAATTTAACTATCTCTTTTCATATGAGTTTTATTATGTAAAACGCATTGAGTATGTCGATTTATACTCGATTTACATGATGAATATGATTAGTATTTTTATGAAGTTAATGCCCATATTGGGTGATGTCAATGGCATTGAGTTGTGATGAAGGAATGCAATTACATCCCAGCCAAAACTGTGCCCAGCATGGGCAGCCCTTGGCTCCGTAAGTATAATTGGTTTATTGAATTGGCTCCGTAAGTATAATTGGTTTATTGAATTCTTTTGACTATTTTAGATTAGTATATCTCTTATGTATATATCATTAACAAAGTGTTTGTGAAAATAGTTGAAACAGTTTTAGTGAGATTGGTATATCTCTTATGTGTACATTAATAGCAAAGTGTTTGTGGAAATGACTCAAACAATCTTGCAATTGTTATAGGAAATCTCAGATTGAGATTGTGATGGCAGCAGCTTGTAAACAACTAATTGTTTATTACTTTGCACTTATTTCTTGTCAATTATTTGTAAAATTAGAAGAAGTTGTCGATGGGAATTGGATATGCACCACATTCTCAAATGGAAAAATGAATTTATGGCAAAATGCTACAGCCATATAGGCAGTAATCTCATTATGTATTATGTGTTTGTGGGATTAAATGAATCAATTATGTTGTAGAAGTTGCCCTATGTAAATTTAAATTGGATTCGTAAGAAATTCCTGAATATATATGTGTGTGTGTGTGTGTGTGATAAAAAAGGTACAGCCATATAGGTAGAAATGTTATCAGTAGTGTTGAAAAAAATGAATTACTTGAGTAGTATAAATTGCAGGATAGTGTGTGTTTGTGTTCAACTTGGGTTTTGTTATTGCACAATTTGTACTTGCCCAAATCCCAAGGCAAGTGGATGTCAGATTGGCATAACGAGGGGTGATCTATCACTATCACCTTAATAGGAAACCTCTTTCTATTTAGGAATATGTCAAAGTACTCCAGGGGAGACGTCCTCCGTGACCTAAAGGATTGAAAAGACTAAGGCAAGGATGCAAGCAATCCCCCCTCTCACTGATCACTCAAGTCAAAAAAGGTTCACTAAGTCTTTAACAGATGAAGCAAAGTGAATATATGGTGTACGTGCCCAGAACAAGACAACAAAAGAAAAATATAGTAGTTTTCAAGTACCAGATGATGTTAGTGCTTCATAAGACCATGAGCCTTTAAAAAGTAAGCTAGCTGATATGAATTTGCAGCAATGCAACAATTTATAACAGCAATTAATATTTTATAACAGCCACAAGAATTATGCCTTGAAAATGCTTGAAAATGACAAGAAGAAATAACTTTAACCTAGCAGAATGATAAAAGGTTGTCGCAAGCAAGTCTGGCAATGTCTAGCTAGCATAATATGTCACTTTTGCAGACAATTTGCTGCAGTTAGATGGCTGTAGCAATCTTTTGCAACAGCAGCAAATTGTAATGGTCAAAAGTGCAAGAAAACACCATGCAAACTCAGCACTTATCTAGTAGATTGAATGGAAATTGTCACAATTGAATTCTGGATAGGCTAAGTGTGAGTTATGTAGGTGGATGTGGAAATTTAGCATGAATCAGTGTGGTTGTAGCAATGTTTTGCAACAGCAGCAAGTTGGTTAAGGAGTTAGTCTAGTTTAGAGTTAGTAAAGGTTATCAAAAGCTTCAAGGAGAAAGGTTTGAATGTTTGTTGGATCAATCATCCACTATAATGAGTAGACTAGTTCCTCTTAGGGTTTATGGAGTCACAATAGCAGCGGAAAAACTTGGAGCAAAGTAGAAATATAATACTTTGTCAAATGAGAAGGGATGAATGGAGAAGGTGTTGGCTACCCAAGGCCTCAAGCATCCAAATCCTAGAGAGAAATTTGCTAGAAAGTAAGGGATCTTAGGCCCTAGTGAATTTTTTCTTCCTTAGACTATTGAAAGAATATATGCAATAGGCAAGTAGAGTAACACTACTAGAGAGCTATCACTTTAGGTCTCTAGTAGCTACTTCTTAAACAAGGTGCATTTCAGAAATTTAAACAACTCGAAAACTATAGAGAGAAAGAAGTAACTTATGTTTCTCTCCTAGTGTTTAAGCAAGCAATTTCATAATCTTTAATATGAACAAAGTAAAATTTACCACAAGCATTCATTACATAAACAAATTGCATATTTTATACTTACTTCACCAAGAATAATCAAGCCAAACCCTAGTTGAAGATCTTCCACAATGAGAAATAGCCAAAATACACCAAAAATTGCATCTCCAAGAAGTTGTGCACTAGTTATTTCATCCAATAACCCTTAAAGAGGGTCGAATTTCATACCACACTTAGTGTGGGATGAGTGATGATGAAAAATGAAAGTAATTTCTCTCTATTTATACAGTATCAATGACCTTTAATTAATTTTAGGTCATAAAAAGGCCAACCTAGCCAAATTACATTTAATAATCTAGTTTTTACATAGATGAAAGTAATTAACCCCTGAAATCATTTCCAAAGGACATCATGCCCTTCTAGGGTGACGTTGAGCTCCTAGGGTGGAATGTTGGGCCTCACATGCAAAACGTTTGGCCTCCAGAGGCCCTGGAGGATGCCACATGTGCCAACAAGCACACCACTGCCCTCACAAATGCAAACCCTAGCTCTGGATGACGTCTAGGGTCATAATGATGACATCATGGGCTCTCAAGGGTCAAATTATAGGTGGAAGAGCAAGATCCCCCTGGGTATAGTTCATTTGCCAGAGTGTCTCTGAGGGAAACGTCCTTCTTTCTTCATGGTGCGGGTCTTTGATGTCTCTCTACCCCTGGTTGGGATCAAAACATACATCTATGGGCTTTCATCCCCATGGAGGTCTGAGCTAATCATTCCCCCACATGTACCTGTCCACCGGGCAAAGTCCTGCAGCAACAACAAGTATTCCCTCTAGGGGTTCATAATTCACAGGGATCATAGCAATGTCAATCACATCTAATAATAAAATTACCCAAAGATGTGCATCAAACCCCCCTTTACCCAGACAAATGCTCAAAGATGTTATGCAGTTTAAAAAGTCAGGTTTGGAGAAGGTCTCAAGATGTCCTATTGAGCTAATCCTCCTTAAGGTTGGGGTGTTTCCCAGGTCAGAACCAATCCAGGTCATGTAAGTGTGTGTGAGGTGTTGTGGGGTAATTGTTTGGACATGGGGTCAGTGATAACAGGGAAATGTAAATCTTACCTGTGGGTGCCTTTGTAGAGGGCGAGTTGCGCCTTGTCATAGATGTCATTCTTTCTAAGCCCATTTAATGCCTTGTATTCTTAGTTTTATTGTTTTTTATCTTTTTCTTTCATCCTTCAAGGGAAGGGATGAGGGATGTTGTCCTGGCTTGGTGACCAGAGGTGACAACGTTACCCACAAGCATTTCACGGAGATGAGAAGGTTGGCTCGTGATGAGACCCCTTTCTCGTGGTTATGTCACCAAGAGCCACTACCCTGGTTTGGTGACCAGATAGAGGGTAGTGTCATACCGCTACATACCCATGGTCATAATAGGTCGGCTTATGATGAGACCTCCCATCCATCAACTAATACCTTGAGTGTTTATTTATCTTACGGGTTCAATTTTCTTACTGAAAATGTTTTTACTACTTTCTCAGAAATCCCTGGGCGAAGCATCTCAAAGGTTTCATTTTGGCTTTTAACTCTTGCCGGCTACTTTTACCCTCTAGGCCTTTAGCCCCTTCTTCCTATAAGGAAAGGTACAACAAAGGTAGGGGAAAATGAAAGGAATAAAGATGGAAAATGGTAATTATGGAGGGAATGGACGATGACCTTTCATAGACCCACCCAGTGGAAACCCATCCTAAAGGGAGACTAACTTACTAGGGCATCATGTCACCCTCCTAGGTATGAACAAGTCAAAGATCATAATTTCCAAGCAAACATTGTGAAATGAAGGAGAATTCAATGCAACATATTCAAGTGCTTCAATTATCAGAGTGACACATACCA
>JASDQU010309833.1:56788-68309 GCA_032191745.1 Picea mariana | reverse complement strand
AATTGATGTGAGATACATAAGTAGGGATAGATCTATGACTATATTGTGGAGGGACTTAAATGGTGGTGTTGGCCCTTGACCAAGTTTTGGGAGATTCTTAGTCATGTTGACCTATTTTGGGACTTCGATAGCCTGTCGAAGACGGAGCGCAAGACAAAGCATAGATCGTGGGATCTCGGCCCCTTTTTGGGTACTTTTTGGGATTTGGGAATATGTAATGGGCATGGGATGTCGGCCCATGGGTTTACCCATGTTTAGGCCTATTTTGTATGTATAAATTGAAGGCTAGGAAATGTAAGAAGTGTGTGCAAGTTGGCTAAGTGCTAAGAGTTGGATTTGTGTGATCAAGAATTGTAAGGCTTCGTGCATATAGTGTGAGACATTCAGAGCTAAGTGCAAGTCATTTTAAGAGACTGTGAAGGGCTTTGTGCTGTAATGCAAGGAAGGAGAATCTAGCGAGCTCTACAGATCTCCTGTCCTATGCGGAGTAGGGTTTTTGTGGCTCTGTGCATGCAGACGACTGATTGAAGCTAATGAAGAAGAAGAATTGGTGGACGTAGCCCCAAGGTGGGGGTGAACCACGTAAATACTGTGTTATTCTTCTCTGTGCGATGTTCTAATATATTTATGTGTTATTTGCTAAGTGCTTGATATAGATAGATAGATAGATCTGTTTATGCTTTGTGCTTATGATGAATTTGGATGTTAGATCTGATATGGGTAAATGTTCTTAGTGCTTGAATCTTCCAGATCTGACCCATTTCTTTATGCTAAGTGCTTAAATACATTAGATCAGGGTGAATGCTGTGATGCTCTGTTTTATCTGCGAAGTAGACATTGGTTAAATAATAACAAACTAACGGTGCTAAGTGCTTTATTAAGTATTATAATCACAGATATGTGTCCCATCTAAGGTTGCAAACACCTGAGTCCTGCAACCACCCCTACCTCTACCTCGAGTGAGACTTCATCTGCTTCGTAGGTGTTGTCGAAAGGGCTGGTAGTTAGGGTTTTGTTGGTGCGTTGTTGTAGCGTTGAACCCTGGGTCTGCCCCTGTGCCAACACATGGTTCTGTTGCTGGGACCTGAAACTGTGATTGCTGGGAACTGAGGAAGAAGAAGCTTTGTGCAAGGATCCAACCTGAAATTGTGAAAGCTCTGTGCGTAGATATGTTTCTCTAGTGCGCAGTACTCTACTTAGTTTTACAAGCTTTGTGCTAAGAAAAATAAGTCTAATATGAAGAAAAGAGGTAAGATCTGAAAGCTTCGTGCTCTGAGAAAGGTAAAAGTGAGAATTTATTATTAAAAGAGGTAAGATCTAAAAGCTCTGTGCTATGATAAAGGTAAGAATATTGAAAAGTTCTAGATCTGAAAGCTTTGTGCTCTGTATAAGTAAGATAAGTAGAAATTTTTGTTTCAACAATATGGATCTAGGTATGTTTGATAGATTCTATCCTAGCTTGAAAACTAGGGTATTAATAGATGAAAGAAGATTTGATATGAGTAGATCTGATGAGAAAAGTGAAAAATATGTTATACCTATGCATAGAAAGAATGTTTGGACTAATAAGTGTATGCAGGATCCTAGAAAGAAATGTTTGCAAGTTAACTACCATGATCCTAGTGCGCAGTGCAGGAAAGGCCGGGGATCATTTAAAAGAAAGAGAGGATTAACCCTCTGTTACAGTTGCAGAAAATTGAGACATCTTGCTAAGGAATGCCCTGGGAGAAGACTCAGTTGTCTTTGTTACAAAGCTATGGACCATGAAGTATTGGATTGACCTAGAATGATTGCTAAGCTTGAAGAAATGAACATGGGACAAGAAAACCCTAAGGTAGATCCAAAAACTAAGATTATGACAGAATCCCAGAAAGAATTAGAGAAAGTATTGCTACAGATGAAAGAAACCCTAAATGACCACCGACATGTCAGATTATCAGAGATCTTTAAAGGAAAAGAATGCCTTGAAGCAAGAATAGGATACTTCGACATTGACTGTGTTCTAGATAAGGAAACACAGGTGAATATCATGACAAAGAGAACTTGGGAAGCTATAGGGAGGCCTGCTATGATTCCTTCCTTAGGAGGAATATGACTATTCAAAGGAAAGTTGATAAACCTGAGTGGAAAGCTCACCCGGATACCTATGAATGCTAATGGAACTTCGACAGAGGAAGGTTTTGAGATTATTAAATTTATTGAGAACAATGCCCCATTTACCATGCTACTAGGAAAACTTTGGATTGAAAGAGATCGGGCTAGAAGACAAGAAGAAGAAGAAGTTTTAGAGCAGAAGAAGCAAGAGTTAAAAGAATTCATGACTAGAAGGATTGCAAACTTGATTGAAGAACATAAGAACAGATCAAAGCTATTTAACACCAGAGACCTGGATTTCGAAGTTGCAAGAACACTAGAAGACCCACAGAAGATTGAAGTACCTATTCTAGATAAAGAAGAAGGATCACCCTCGAATCTTAGGAAATAATCTCAACAACGCGAAGTACCTATGCCAAAAGAATATACGAATCATAATGGAAAAAGGCCTACAGAGACGAAGATCACTGGGAAGAAGGCTAGAAAGTTAAGTAAGAAGAGAGCTAAGATCGACAAGTTGTAGAAGGTTCCAAAGGAAAATTCGTAGAAGGGAAATTTACAAAATTGGAGCTTTGTCGGGATATCAGAACGACGACACATGGAACTTCGCCATGACGAAGCAATATAGCCATTGGGGACATTATAACCGTTAGACCAACGCTCTGAATGGGTAGAAAGACATTTATGGACAGACAACTCGCCATCCTACCATTAGGACCACGCCATAACAAACAGAACAAAGTTAATGAAGGCTTCATACCCGTTGCAAGCGACCCATTACCGAGTTACCTATTTATCCCGTCGCACCATGCACCGAGAACACTTTTGTGAATCGTGAATTGGAGCTCACAGACTTGTTGATTTTACACAGTGGTCATTGTGCTATTTCCCTCTATCCTCTTGTAGTGTCTAAGTTACCCTCCAAACCTGAGATTTTTAACCCCGAGTGTGTATGTCGGACGAGTTGAGTGCTGCCGAGAAAATTGTTGAAGAAGTTTTGATCGACCTCATGACTGAGAGATTCATGTCAATGTCTACAGGTGTACAAGCATCGTCGATGAGAGGACTTCCAACCTCTCCTTCCACTGCTCGCGGAGTCGGACCATCCCGACCATTTGATGAAAAGCGAACCAAGCATAGGGATGATCTAGCAAATGCCAAATTGATCCCGAGTATATTACCTGCCTATATTCCACCTCTGAGAGGTGTAGTAAATCGAGACAGTATGCTCAGAGATTTTGAATACACCTTGGTTACGGCGTACCTCCCGAAGGGGATACACGCAGTTCACGTAGACCAAGATAAAATTGTAGTGTTGAAGTTTAGTGACTTTAACCTTGGAGATCCCAAAGTCTATAAAATGCTCGCCCTGCATAAGTACCTAAAGAGAACTAAGGGGAAGAATTCAAAGATAATTCCCCAGTCATGGACTATGAACCTCGCAAATTCTACCCTACTGAACGTCACGAAGATTCCTCACTTCGGACGACACCAGGAGGTGAATGCATGTGTCAAGCTGCTGCTATCTTGTTACCATGGTGACTATTTGTGGCTAAACCATCGTATAACAGTTGATTTGAGGCTGATCAATTGGATCATGGGCTTGAGTATGCAAGGACCTAACCCACAGGAGTTTTACCTAGGAAAAGCCATGGATCACACTCTAGCACAGAAGATCAAGGACACTTATGGCGATGCCGAGAAGGATACGCGAGGCTACAATGTAGCTTCTATCAAGAGTGGCGCAGTGCACCTTTCCTGTCAGTTGATTGCAGGGAAGCTAGTGCGAAAGAACCGACCCACCCAAGTCACTAGTTTTGTAGTCGACCTCGCAGGGAAGTGCGCGGAAGGCCTTTAGATGAACTGGGTGAAGTACCTGGTGAACCAGTTGGAACTCGACTGTAGAGAAGCACATGATCAAGGATAGAAATTTCATTTCAATTGGCTCTTGATCCTTATAGATTTTATTGCCTGGGAGATGTCGGAAGGTACGACCTTCCCAGACATCGAGCCTTTTGAACCACTAGCCGTGAAGTTCAGTACACTATGGTACTCAAGTGACATGAATAAACAGTGGCAGTCAAATGTTGTTTTTCATACCTACTATAATCAGCTGAAGATAGCCATACAGTCCGAGCCTCGCATGACTCTGAACACTCTACACCGGTTCAGACCTTTGATGAAGTTCAACGCGGATCGACATTTTATTTACATCATAGTGCACACCGACGAACACAAGAAACAACTTCAGTCCTACTACAAGCTAACGAAGGAGGACTTGGAAGAGATCACAAAGCACTGGTCGGCGGACCTCCTTATTCCAGTAGACCCTGCGGAGATATCTGACATTGACAGCCCAGAAACAATGCAGGATACACCCGAACCTAGCAAAACAAAGAAGACCGAAGAGGTCCAAGAGATAGACAGTACATCCATGAAGACTGCTTCCATATCACCAGAGCGAGGAGGTGATGGTGAAGAGTTGAATGACAAAGAAGTCGAACAGAAGTAGGGAGACGAGGTTGATCCCCTGAAAAAGAGGAAAGGTTCACCTCCGAAACCTTCCTGCCGGAAGAAATCGAAGGCCACCATGACCAAGATGTAGACTATTCTCACCTCCGATGACTTCGGTTTCCTCATAGCAGCCCTGCAAGATGCTTCGCTAGATATAACAGAGAAACAAGATGCGAAGCAAGATGATATGTATGAACGAATTGAGACTGAACTCCGAGGGGTACAGTGGGCCCTACATTCTAGCTGCGCAGTCTCCACTATGCCCGGAGAACCAGAATTGGGAGATGAGCCAGCTAAACTCCACCGCCTAGACGATATAGTCAAAGCTCGCCTTCAACGAGCATAGGAAGAAATGCAACAAGCCACTCAAGCTTTGACACAAGTACAAGGAGTACTCGTAGAACAACGCAGTGCTGTAGAACATGAAAAGATTTCTCTCCAAGTGAAGTTTGATGAAGAAAAAACACACCTACAACAAGAAAAGGAACAATTGCTCGTGGAGCAACTCGAAGTAAAGGAAGCGATCAAAAGAGCACTTCACTCTGTGATAGTCTTAGAAATCAAGCCAGAAGACCGAGTTTCACAGCAGGTGAACTAGCTCGCAGAAGCCATCCAACAGCTACAACAACACATAACAGATTTGGAGCTACGCACTATACTTGAGACCCCACAAGATGTAAGAGACCAAAGAGAAGCAACCACCTGGAGAGCAATTGAAAGGCTAAAGGATATTACCCTAGAATGCAAGCAACTTACCGATCGCAGTGCTTAGACCTATGAACAACTCACGAAGAACCCATAATTGAAGGCACCAGAGTCACAACTCCAATAGGCGAAGTATCAAGCCGAAAAGATACAGGTGCAACTGAAGTCCCTGTCAGTTGTGGAAAGAATGAAGTGCTCCCAAGAGAAACGCACTGCACAACAACAAATCCATACTATCCAGAGCAGAGCTATGGAGGTAACTGAGAAAATCCAACCCGTACAAGACAAGGCCTATCAATTGTTTATAGAAGTAGAAGACCAAGGAGCAGAGCTAGAGCAGGTTGTCACTACAGTTGAACAACTTCTAGAGGGACTTATCAATGATGCAGTTATCCAAGAGTTCATTGAACAGGAGGCCATAGCACAGTATCAAGTTGAAGCAGCTCGAGCCAAGCTCAAGGCGTTCAAAGCAGAGCTAGTCAGACTAGAGTGACTCGGGACGAGTCACAGGTGAGTGTTGGGGGCCTGTTGGCCCTTGACCAAGTTTTGGGAGATTCTTGGTCATGTTGACCTATTTTGGAACTTCGACAGCCTATCGAAGACAGAGCGCAAGACAAAGCAGAGATCGCAGGATCTCAGCCCATTTTTGGGTCCTTTTTGGGATTTGGGAATATGTAATGGGCATGGGATGTTGGCCCATGGGTTTACCCATGTTTAGGCTTATTTTGTATGTATAAATAGAAGGCTAGGCAATGTAAGAAGTGTGTGAAAGTTGGCTAAGTGCTAAGAGTTAGATCTGCGTGATCAAGAATTGTAAGGCTTCGTGCATACAGTGTGAGACTTTCAGAGCTAAGTGCAAGTCATTGTAAGAGACTGTGAAGGGCTTTGTGCTGTAACACAAGGAAGGAGGATCTAGTGAGTTGCATAGATCTCCTAGGGATAGGTTTTTGGATGTCTAGGGTTTTGACATTCATGAATAATGTTAAAAAGGCCTCTGGACTCTCATTGTAATCATTCTCCTCAAACAGATCCGCGTAGCAACCACATGTCTTCTCATAGATAGATACCACCATTCGAGCAAGTTGTTTTCAGTTCTGCAGTTTTACAGTTTCAACCTATTTTATTTATTCAATAGAAGTTATTGTTCACTAGATATCTGTTTTTGTCCTCAATATCTCTGTGTTATTGTATTCAGTATGCTATTCTTTTCGTTCTGCTCATAAATCCAGATCAATGGTATCAGAGTAGTCTACTCTTCATTTATTTTTCTTCGTGCATGTCCCCGACAAGATCTAGGTACAAGAAGTTGGGACTTGAACGAGTCGATCCTTTGTAAGATTTGCCACGTCGAGTCGGAAAACAACCCATGGGGGACGAGAAGAAAGATGATGGAGCAGGAGATCCTTTTAAAATGTTGCTCGAGGAATCCCTTGCATGACAAAAGAATGAAATGATGGACAACTTTGCATAGATCCTTCGACGAATGCCCACAGGAGAAGAATATTCATCAAGCGGCCATGCAACCCCCTTCAAGGTCGTCCCCATGTTAAGAACTGGTGGGATACTTACTTTGAACAAAGGGCCATAGAGGAATCTGCAATATTTGCGGTCGCCCCCACATGGGATTCCTTCAAGGATGCCATTAAACAACAATACTGCCCTGTTGGAAGCTATGAGGACCAATACATAAGATGGACCATGCTGCATCAGGAAAGGGACCAGAGAGTACCAGATTTCACCAATATTTTCCATACCCTATGCACCAAATTGGGTATCAAAGAATCTGAATGACATCTGGTGCTCAAATAACACGAATGTATGGATAGATATATTCAAACATAAATGGAGTTTCTAGACATCGCATCATTAGGTGCGGCTTATAGATATGCTGTCAAGATCGACCATAAATTTAAGCAAAAGAGGCGAGAGTTTGGATCTACAAACTCCTCACATCTAGAGTAGGGAAAAGGTGACCCCAACCCACAAAACGAGGGACAAAGCAAAGATGGTCGCTCTCAAGACAACCAATCCAAGCTGCAACCCAAGAAGGGTAATGAGAAGTCAAAGAAGGACACAGGAAAATGGTGTGAATACCATAAACACCCTTGGCACAACACTGAAGAATGTCGCTCCAAGCAGTCATTAGTGGGCGAGCTAAATTCTTTCGAGTTAGAGGCAGATTCTGACTCTGAATCAAATCCAAAAAGTGGGAAGCGGATCATTGATGCCGAACTCGATGCCTTTGTCGCTACCACCAAATTCCAACCAAGCAAACCAGAGGAAGGGGAATGCCTCTTTCACTCACATATGTAGGTAAAGTGGACTCCGTTGCATTTCATTGTCGATAGCGACGGTCAGAAGAACCTGATTTCAGCAGAGGTCATCAAGCGGTTCGACCTGCCGATAACACCGCACCCATAGCCCTACACCATTGGCTGGCTTCTTAAAGGAGGAGATCTCCGCGTCAATCAACAATGTCATTTTCCCTACAACATTAAGCCATTCAAATATGAGGTATGGTATGATATTTCTCCCCTTGAAGTTTGTGATGTTCTTTTAGGCAAACCATATTTGTGGAAGAGACATGCTGTGTATGAGTCTAGACCCTGCAATTTTATTATTACTTTGGGTAGACAATTGTACATGATAATAGAGGTAGCACCACCTACCGCTATTTCTTTATATTTCCAAGAGAAGAAACCCTCTCAACAGAAAAACCTAGCGCACACAATAAGGTGCTCTATGACCAAGAAAGATAACACATAAGAAGTGTGCACCAAATTACAAATCTCCAAGTAATGCATTGTGAGTGAATGAGATGATCCTCAATGGGGATCTATCTCTCTAATATATACATGACCTAAATCAATGAATAGACATGGCTATTGACACTATAGGGCCGACTTGTACAACTCAATAATACAATTAGTCTTTTACATAATATTAATTATATTTACACAATAGGGATGACTTGTACCCTTCACAATATAAATTAGGGTTTTACAATAGTCTTACTCTTTGACAATATAGCAAGGGATCTCACACACATCCTCTAGTGCTATGCCACTAGGGACAAGTCCACATGTGATCAACCATAAGGGACATCACTCTCAAATAGATCAACTCAACTAAATCCATAGGAGTACGAACTGGAGAGCCATCTCAAGTTATCTCAACTCAGTCCAGAGGAGTACGACAAGAGACCAACACAAGTCATCTCAACTCAGTCCAAAGGAGTATGACTCACCTATCACATAGGCATTCTCACAATTCATCTCAACTCAGTCCAAAGGAGTACGATCTAGAGAATTTTTCATGAAGATGCAATCATCAACACTCCCTCTCAGCTAGGGAGGCATTCTCCACCAGGCCAAGTCTCTCACAGAAGCACTCAAACTTCATCCTGACAAGTGGTTTGGTGAAGACATCTGCAACTTGCTCGTGTTTAGAAAGGTACTGCACATGCACTTCTTTCCTCTGCACCATATCTATGAAGTAATGGTATTTGATCTCGATGTGTTTCGATTTATTGTGAAACACAGGATTATCTGAGAGCTGCACATATCTCAGGTTATCACAATGGATAACGGTGGAATCCATATCATGTCCAAATAAGTTTGCAAGGAGCTCGCGAAGCCACACTGCTTCACAGACTACCACAAATAATGCAATGTACTATGCTTCTGCAGTACTCAAAGCCACATAAGTCTGTTTCCTGCTGCACCAGGAAACCATGGCAGATCCCAAAGTAAAACAACAACTGAAGGTACTCTTCTGGTCCACTGTGCTCCTTGCCCAATCTGCATCGGCATATCCCTGCAATCTCATG
This sequence comes from Picea mariana, assembly GCA_032191745.1. Classification (NCBI taxonomy): domain Eukaryota; kingdom Viridiplantae; phylum Streptophyta; class Pinopsida; order Pinales; family Pinaceae; genus Picea; species Picea mariana. The sequence continues at coordinate 59,167 of JASDQU010309833.1, read as the reverse complement.
TCTACACGGGAGGCATATCTCAGTCCATAACCAATTGTTCCTTGTAAATATCTCAACACATGCTTCATTGNCAGACACACTAGATAACAATGAAGCATGTGTTGAGATCTAGTGTGTCTGTCTCAGCTAACTCATAAACTGACTGAGTACATTCACTGCATAACATATATCAGGTCCGGTGTTAACCGGATACATCAATGATCCAATCAACTATTTGTAAATATGTGGATCAATCTTGAATTGAAAGAAGTCTCGCTCATTTTCTGTCATCCCAAATTTCTTCAATATCTCAACTGTGTATTTCTTCTGATTCAGGAGAATCTCATTAGTCCTCTGCCACACTTCTAGTCCCAAGAAGTAGTGCATCATACCAAGGTCCTTCATCTCGGATTCAGAAGCCAATGCATGCTTGCATTCAACAATAAGGCTTTCTGACCGGCGAGGAATAAGTCATCAACTTATAGGACCAAAATCAAGCACTCGTCACCAACAATGTTCCAGTATAGGTTGGGATCAACAACATTCTTGCTGAAGCCCAAGCTCATCAAGTATCCATCAATCTTCTCATACCATGCACGAGGTGGCTATTTGAGTCTATTTAGGGATTTCTTGAACCTGCACACATGAGACTCCTTCTCATGTATCACAAATCCATCTGACTACTCGATGTAAACTTCTTTCTCAATTTCTCCATAGAGAAAGGTTGTATTCACATCCATCTGATGTAGTTTGCAACCCATGGATGTGACAAGGGAAATAATAGGATGGATGGAAGTGTATCAGGCAACATGAGCAAATGTCTCCTCGTAATCTATTCCCCCCACCTGAGAGAATCCTCTAGACACAAATCTCACTTTGTACATCTCAACACTTCCATCAGTTGCATGTTTGATCTTATAGATCCATTTTGAAGTCACTACAGACTTCCCTTTCGGTCTTGGAACAATATCCCACACATCATTCTTCATGATGGACTGATACTCTTCGGTCATGGCATCTTACCAAACATGTTGACTTGTTGCTTCTCCATGACAAGAAGGTTCAATATCAATGATGTGGCTCATAGCTGAAACATAGCTTGAAAATATATGTGGTCTTTTGCTCTCTCGGAATGTACCACGAGGAGATGCATGTCCCTCTACCTCCTGCAGAGTCTTTCAATCCCATGCAAGCCTCTTCTAGCCTACTGCAATATCTCTAGGAACATCAACTGGATCTACGAGATCAACTGGATCAGTAACTATTTCTTCTTTCTTATCGCTTTCAATCTCCATATGAGATTCTATGGATCTTCGGAAGGTTATCTCTTCCTCAAAGGTGAAATCTCTGCTAACCTTGATTTGTCTCTGACCAGGGATGTAGATCTGACATGCCTTCGAAGATTCATTGTACCCCACAAATGTACCCTTTCTGCCTAAAGGGTCTAGCTCGATCCTCTTTTCCTTAGGTACATGAATGCATGCTGGACACCCAAATATCCTGAAGTGTACAACCTAGGGCTTCACTCCAGTGAAATCTTCTTCAAGAGTCATGTTCTTTAGAATATTATGAGGACTCTTGTTCTAAACGTACACAATTGTCATGGATTCCTCTGCCCATGGAATCATAGGTAGATTATGATAATGTATCATCGCTTTGGTTTCCTCAACAATGGATATGTTCTTCAACTCTACAACGCCATTCTGCTGAGGGTTATAAGGAATGATGTACTCCCTCTTGATCCCCACCTCAATACAAAAATCACTGAAATCCCTGGAGATGTACTCTCCTCCATTATTTGATCTCAACACCCTGATCTTCCTCCCGGTCAGGTTCTCAACCACACGTATCTGCTCAAGGAAGAAACAGACACGGGTCCACAAACATCTGTATGTATCAAGTCCAATATCTCCTTGGATCTATTGTCACTACTCAGAAAGGACCCCTTGACATTCTTTCCAAGAGCACAACCTCTACAAACACCATCATGCTGGATATGTATCTTTGGAAGGCCTGTCACCATCTTCCCCAAAGCGGGAAGTGCTCTATAATGTAAATAAGCAAGTCTCCAATGCCATAGCTCACTCAAGGTGATAGTATCATGTAACAAGGCATGGACTGGTCCTCAATTTGTACAAACTGTTTTCTCGACCACCAATTACCCGGGCAGAATCCATGCATGAGTTCTTGTGCCATGCAAGAACTTTTCCTTCAGAGAAAATAAGCTTGTAGCCTTTATCCTCTAAGGCAAAAACATAGAAAATGTTCCTTTTTATCCCAGGTACATATAGTACCTCACTTAATTGAAGTGGTATGTAAGAATTTAGTTGGAAGGAAGAAGATCCAACTCCCTTCACAATATATCTGGCATTATCACCAAGTAAAACATGAAGACAAGAC
>JASDQU010309833.1:5676-17510 GCA_032191745.1 Picea mariana | reverse complement strand
GGTTGCTTTACCCTTTCTTTATAGCTTCCCGAAACCCTAATTCGTTGTTGACCTTTTCCCTCCAAGTGATTTTTACTTTATTTTATTATTCCTTGATTAAATCACTTAATTAATTAATTAATTAACCATTTTACCTCTAAAAAGTGATTTATCCATCCTGATGGCTTCTCCGGCCACTGAAAATCACTTCTCATCATCTTATCATGTAATGCTCTTCCTCCTGATTCCGATGAGCTATTACACTAAGAGGTTTCTCCAAGTAATATGCCCATTATAACCTTCTTAGTGAATTTAATTAAGATATAACCCATAATAACTCAAAATTACAGAAATCGTCGGAATGCAACGGAACCAAAGCCAAGCTATGCGGAATGGATCCTGATGATGAACGATGCAAGTCGGGCCCAATAAAACCCCTCAATATCTCCCGAACTCTCTGTCACCCCTATCTGGCTACTCTAGTAGGCATAACACTCTGTAATGTTATAATGTCCCAAAATAGGGACATTACATCTCATTGACTCAGGATTGAGACAGACCCACATATACCATGGTCTAATAGGATCCGCTAGATGTGCCACTTACAGGAGCCAAAGATAGAGATGCACCTCTTATTTAGATGCCCCATATACTATGAGATCAGAGAACACTACCATTTCCTCTATAGGGACTTGGGGGGTTCACTCTCTACTTTCTTTCGATACCAGGACCAACAATTCCTAGCCCTCTTTATCAGGGAGATCCTCAGCCACAAATCTTAGTTCCAGCAAACCACGCCTCACCTTGGGATGACAAGGATGATCACATCATACTTTCTGGTTGATCCATTAGATCGAAGAAACAAACGGCGAGAAGNTATCTGGCTACTCTAGTAGGCATAACACTCTGTAATGTTATAATGTCCCAAAATGGGGACATTACATCTCATTGACTCAGGATTGAGACAGACCCACATATACCATGGTCTGATAGGATCTGCTAGATTTGCCACTTACAGGAGCCGAAGATAGAGATGCACCTCTTCTTTAGGTGCCCCATATACTATGAGATCAGAGAACACTACCATTTCCTCTATAGGGACTCGGGGGGTTCACTCTCTACTTTCTTTCGATACCAGGACCAACAATTCCTAGCCCTCTTTATCAGGGAGATCCTCAGCCACAAATCTTAGTTCCAGCAAACCACGCCTCGCCTTGGGATGACAAGGATGATCACATCATACTTTCTGGTTGATCCATTAGATCGAAGAAACAAACGGCGAGCAGAGTCTCAAAGTACACTAGAGAGTAGATTGGTGAGACCTCAAGTCTCTCCTCGGCCTCCTCGTCAGGGAGACAGATTGTTATCATCGAGACCGGTTTAAAGGTGTTGAATTGTACATCAGTCCATACACTCTCAGAGAGTTAGAGGGGCTAGCTCTAGACAGATACAGAGTAGGGCACCTCCCATCGTCAGACCACCTCCCAAATTCAGACGAACTACCAGAGATCTATACAGAGTTTCTTCCTTTCAACCTCGGATGCCAGGAGTATCCCTTTGTCATACACCCCCCAAGGTCATACAGTCGGACCCCCTGATAGGCCCTGAGGACTCCGACAATGAGACGGTACCCAGTTCACCCCCTTCGCCCTCGGCCATCAAATTCATGAGACCTTGGCAGCCTCATCGTCAAACCTCTCTCTCACCCCATCTCTCTTTTACAGAATTTTGAGTTGGGCATACTCACTTATATTTTGGATCACCATACTTTAGGTTTCTTCTTTATGTTATTTTCAGCATCACCTAGGAGTTGTGTTTGCACTCCCACATTGTACTCATACTTGTTGTAGTTTTCAGTCCCATTGACCTACTTTTGTGGTCATTTGTTGGACATTAATAAAATTATCTCATCTTATCTTATCTTATTCAAGATATATAGACCATTTGACTCACCTAACTCCAAAAGATGTCTACAAGAAAATTAACATCAACATTTGCAAACATATGCAAAAGGCTACATAATAAAAGAAACATTTTTGCTTTGGCTTCCTTCTCAAAATGAAAAACTTTAAACCAAGTTCTCTATTGAACTGCAATATGCCACCATCATGGAGAAAATAGCATCACTTGAAATGCTTTGGTACATGTCCAAATCAATAATAGGAAAAGAAAGTAGATTTTTTAAAAAATAAATATATAATAAAAGCATAAACTTAGGAACGAACTACAAGAGCAAACATACTTAGAATGAAATTAGAAAAGACATATGTAGTGTGGCCACTTACATTGCTTCTAGAAGTCTGGAAGTTAGCCCATACAGAATGGATAAAATGCTTCACACTCATAGGCCCACCTTTTGTCCACAAAAACTGCAAGACAATGATAGGTCCATGATTTTTTCTCAAATTTTCTTGTTCCACAAAATGATACACTATATCATATATTTTTCGAATATGGAATTCTGTTTTACAACCTTGCTAAACTAGCAAGGTACTAGAGGTTCAATGCAAACAGAGTTATCAAATAGAAAATTAAAAACATTACCATCGCTTTTCTGGTGGGTTTCTCAATGTGTACATATCTATGTGTAATATGTATATCTATATATCAATATGAGTATAATTAAATATTTGCATGCACATGCTTATATCCTTATGTGTATGTACATACAGAGTATAATTAAATATTTGCATGCACATGCTTATATCCTTATGTGTATGTACATACACAAATATATCTACACAAGCACATGCACATGCACACACATGAGCATATATACATGCATGTACAAGTACATCTTTGTTTGTATAAAACGTATATGCCTATATGTTCATGTTTGTGTGCACACATATATCTAAAAATATGCCCATTATATGTCTACCAATATTCCCTCATACACTCACATTTACATCTAATGTGTGTCTGTACCCTGAAGCAGCCTTCATTATAGAAGTAGAATTTAAATTTAATAAGTTTCAAACACACCTTCGATAGAGAGGTCAACTTCCTCGCACTAAAGGAAATTTCATTCCTAGAGTTCCAAACCAAAGCAACCTGTACCTTACCTGCAAAATTTATACAAGTCTTCATGCAATTTCCAAATGTTATGGAACATCTTATCATGCAACAATTATTTTTCGCAGAAGTTGTATGTGTAGAGAAGGAAGTTGTGCGTAATATAAGAAAAAGTGACAAAATACATATAATTGACAATATAGGAGTCAATCTCTCGAGGGTCATATAAATTGCTTCATACCAACTGATAACAAAAACGTATGTTATGATGAAATACACTTTTGAGAGCTTGGTTAACCCACCATTACTGTAGCGTTCTGCAGATGGCAAGGACGTATTATATGATGTGAGTGCCATCTGAGCCAATTCAACATGATGCACATATTACAGATAGATTAGAATGGGCAAAAAGGATTATTATCAATACAGACATCAACTTTTTAATCAGGGACCCTCAAAACAACAAAAACTATAACGTGGATGTGCAAAATGTTATGCCCAACATCAAGATAAACAAAGAAAAATAATATTTTAACATCTTTAAATGATTGAAAACGAGCTATGGAATTTAGAACAAGCATCAAGAAGTATTATATCAAAACAAGGACCCTCCCAAATCATCTCCATATTTATAACTATCATATAAAACAACACATATGCCCAAAAAATCTAAGTTCTATATAATGATTAAAATAGAATACACAAACTAGATGCTAAGATTTGGTAATCCACTTTAAATGCATCCAAAATGAAATTCCATGTGACATCTACCTTGTTGACAACCTATTTCAACTAGGGGGTCAACTCCATGTACCATGAAGTTATGCACCATCAGGTGCTACCAAGTCAGAGATTTATTGGTTCTACTAGGCAGTTTTAGCCTTTAGCACTTCTTTTTGTAATGGAATTTCCGCTCCCCTGCGTAGGATTATAATGTAATGAGTCTGCATGGATCATAGTTAGGTCAGTTGCCTTAGGACTTCATCATTAGAGGAATCCCTTTCACTGAGTGTTTTTTTTTCTCAAGTTATTAATTTGGCTTAACCAGCCTTATCAATTTCCCTTGAGTTTTTCACTCCCACAGATAATTCCTTCAAAGTGATGAAAGACGTTCTAATGGTCTAGCCCTCTGGTAGCTAGTGTCTAGCAATATTGTAAATGACCATGCTAGACATCTCCTAAAGTTTTGCAGAATTTCGTCGAGTGTAGATAGGTTTTTTTTAATTTATTAAAATTGCCTAAGTATGGGTAATTTTAATTAATTTTTGATGAAAAATGTGACAACTAGGTCCTTGGGCTTTTGATAGGGGTATTTGTGCTCAAAAGAAATGGAATGAGACCCCCTACACCCTTCGACCAAGTTTCAGCTCAATTGGACATTTTTTTCTAGGTGTTTGTCCATGAGGAGTCTTAGTCAGTCCAAAACATCGATTTAATTGCTAGTCTTGACATAGTCAAAATGTCAATTTTTGTAATTTTGAGCTAAATGGTTAGAGAAAAGGTGGAAGATGATGCCTAAACCTTAGACTAGACTATCCTAACCCTTTTCTCACCCTCACAACCCTCTCTTACCTAGCCACTACCACTTCATGTTATCCCTCGTAGGGAAGTTGTGCCCCCCTCCTTGAGCAAACCTTAGAAAAGTAAAAATGAATGGGTGTGGGGCCCTCTCTCCCCTAGTGCCTCCACCTCACCCTTTAGGCATGGCTAATGGGTGAAAACTCATCCCCCACTCACAATCCAAAACCCTAACCCTAGAGCTGTGTCCCCCTTCTTGAGATGCTCACTCTAGCTCATGGTTTAATACTAGGAAGAGATCCAAGAGGGGTAGCTTTGCCTTCCCAAGTATAAATAAAGGCCCTCTCTCCCTCATTTCTCACCAATTTTATTGCTACTGTTACTCTACCCAATTTTCTCCTCACTCTCCCATCTCTCTCATCTTGCTCTCTTCCATTTTTTGCTCTCATCTTTTGGAAAGGAGCTTGTTGCAAGTACTTACAACAACCTCCTACTTGATTAATACAAAGGCTTTGGAGGATATGGTGCTTTGAGAGTCTTCTTAAGGCATCCATTGCTTGGGAGGTGATTTGTTCCATTGTTGTATTGCTTTCTATTTAGTAGAGTACAGATCCCAAGCAAAGTTTTTTGCTTGGGTTGGTTATCAATAGTCTTATTGCTAATCTAGTTAGAGTTTATGGTTTTCTTGCAAAGTATTTTGTAGGTGTAACTTATATGCTCTTATCTCTACCTTGCTTGGAGTTTGCTAACATCTTGCAGGTCACTTTCTAGTGTTGGTAAGGTGTTTTCAGATTTGGAAAACATCATTTTCCAACCATTTTCACCTCCATTACTTTGCTGCCATTTATTTCTGTTACTTCCATTCATATTTTTTGTTATTCAAACATTTAGAATAGGTCATATAAACTGATATATATTGCTGAAATTTTCTGCAGAAAATTTATGTGTAAAAATAGAAATTTGTTTTCACTTTGTTGTCACTTTTGCAGCATTCCAACAAGCTTTTGCTTGCTAGTTTTTTGCAGGTTGGTGACTTGGGAGGTTTCCAAGAGGCCTTTTGGGGCCATACAAAGCTCAAGAACAACCTCCAATATTCGGGTAACATAATACCCCCTTCTCTCATCTCTTCTAATCATTGTAAGCAAGCCCACGGGAGGCCCAAAAGGGCTTGCATTTCTCTTCTTTCAATTTTCTACAATTTTACTTATTTGTTTTGCCTACATCTTGGTGAGTGTTTGGCCTAGCCAACCCCCAAAACCGTAAGACTAGGTAGCAAGTTTATTTTCTGGAATTTCCTTTAATTTGTTTGCCCCACTTGTCATTAAGACAAGGTTGAGAGGCTAAGTTTAATTTCAAGCTTTTCTTTTCAATTTTATGAACCCACTTGTGCACAAAACCGGAAGGCTTTGTCTTCCATCTTGTGCACTTGTTTGAGGTTACTAGTTTAGTTTTCTTTCAAGTATTTTCAATTTCAATTGTTTGCCTACACCTTGGAGTGTGTTTGGCTTTGCCAACCCCCAAAATCGTAAGACTAGATTAGTTTATGGTTTCTTTCTTTCACATGCTTAATAATGGTTTTAATCTAATCTAAGAAGTAATCATGTGTTGGTTTAGGCCCATGGAGGCATTATGATCTAATTTGCTCATCTTGTTCACATTTGTTAGTCATCTTTACTTTGAGCATTTCACATTCAAGCACACTTTCCTTTTGCAATTTACTTTCCAAGTACCTTACTTTCTTGCAAGTTATCTTTTTATTCAAGTACATTTGCTTAAATGGTTTAAATCTTTAAACTACTTTATTTTCATCTCTTGCAACCTTGTATGATCTTGTGGTTAGTGGCGAACACTTAAAGTTCTCTTGCAATTTAATTTTAGTACTTTACTTTCCTTGCATTATCTTTCAAGTACTTGGTTTATCTTGCAAGCACATCTTGCACAACACTACACTTTGCAATCACCTTAACTTAATCTAAACTAATTCAATTTACCTTAGTCTCCAAGGATCTAAAATCAACTAGCTTAATAGGTCTCCTTTTACTGACCCAACTTTTCCATCAAAATGAGAATTTAAGGAAGAAACGGGAGGTGCTAGATCGGGGACGATCTCACGACGCTTGGCGTCCTTCATGTGGAGTACTTCTATTCTTGGGTTGACCTGTGCAGCTAGGGTGTGGCCTTGTTTGCCTCACTTATTGAGCACCCAGCAACTCTTTTGGTACAAGCGGGGGGAGTTCTTGGGTTGTCACTTAGTCTAGGATTCACTTCTAACTTAATAAACTTAATAATCCTAAAATCAATTCACTCAACCTTGGGCAATCTTGTTGGACATTCTTTATGGTTCATGCTTTAGTATACATTGCAAGCACTTAACTCTTTATCTTTATTGCAATTTACTTCAAGCATTGTGGATTGGACTAAGTAGTTTAAAAGTTGCACTCTAGCCCTTGGAGGCCTCTTGTTCATGCTTTAATTTTGAGTTGAGCTAATCTTTTGATGTGATTGGACTCCCTCATTGAAGTTGTGCATCCCTTGGAGGCTTCTTCTTTGTTGGAGCTTGTGGTTGTGTATGCCATTGAAGGCTTCCCCTTGAGTTGTGCATCCCTTGGAGGTACTCTTGTTTGGGTAAGTTGGCTTGTGTGTTGTGGTTGTATTTCCTTTGAGCACATTTCCTTTACCTATACATCAAGTCTTTTAACAAGTTAGTTACTTGGTTAGTTATCTTTCTTGTATCATTTATATATCTTGTATCTTCATTGTTGTATCATTCAATTGTAACTTTGTGGATAGTTAGTTCTTGTATTCTTTTGTATCTAGTCTAATTTTGTAATCTTATATTTAGCTTTCTTTTGTATTTATTGTTGTAAACTTTGTAAAAACAAAACTCCCTCAAACTTAGTTGACCCCTTGCCCAATCATAGGCACTAGTCTTCGAAAACTTAGGGAAAAGTCTTCTTTGCATTGAAAGACTTGCACTTTGCATTGTTGTTTTTGCATATAGGCTAGACCCCCCAAACCTTTAATCAACTAAAATCAACTCCTAGAAATTAACTTCTTAACTTCACATAGTTGAAGATTTTCCAAGTCCTATCAAGCTGCCAACTAGGTTTGTCTTTGACCTCAAGTTGGCTCTAAGTTTCAACTGTCAATGAAGGTATTGTTCTTGTTTTAGGACAGCCAACAGTTCAGGAACTTCTTGCTGATTTGTTACGGTTACATTCACAATTTTAGGTGCTCTAGCATGTAGTTTTAGTCACCAAGGGTTAGCACATGCGTACTAGAATAAATGTAACACACCTAGAGATCTTTACAGATGAAAATAAAGCAGTTCTACACTCTAACACACATGAAATTGTACACAGGTATTTTTGGTCAACATGACCCTGGATAAAAACCCCCCGAGGAAAACCAGTTTGAAATATATGTCTATATATGATGATCTAAAGCATGAGATACAACAAGTAATATAATACAAAGGAACCTGTATACATAGCAAGCTCCTCATGAGCCTTGCCAAAGGATCCATGCGCCCAAGCTTAGTGCACCCTCTCCCTTTGTTGCTCTCTCCACTGAAATGAAGCGCCCTCCTTCCTCTTGGACCCAATGAAGAAACCCCTCCACAGAAAGATGCTCTCCTGTGCTACCTCTCCACTGAACCAATCAGATCTGACTTTCTCCAAGTAAAACTGCTACCTGCTAGTTGTGCACTCCACTCCTATGGTGCGCCCACCTAGCAAGTGTGATCACCATAAATAAGCTGGGCCCTAAGCCTCCATGAGCCCTCCATGGAAGGAGGCACCCAATCTCTCCTCTCCCAATGCTTCCATTCTCATCCTCTTGCTCCTCCTACTTCTCCTCAAGTGAACATAATAAGTAATGAAGCCTCCTTTGCCCCTTGTGCCCTCCTTAAGGAAGCATAAGGAAACCTAAAAGTTGGGTGGATGAGATCATCTCATCTCATCCCTAATCAATGGTTGAGATCAACTCATCTAAATCTCAACTCAAAACCCACTTTACTTAAGTTTCCATANCATGGAAGGAGGCACCCAATCTCTCCTCTCCCAATGCTTCCATTCTCATCCTCTTGCTCCTCCTACTTCTCCTCAAGTGAACATAACAAGTAATGAAGCCTCATTTGCCCCTTGTGCCCTCCTTAAGGAAGCATAAGGAAACCTAAAAGTTGGGTGGATGAGATCATCTCATCTCATCCCTAATCAATGGTTGAGATCAACTCATCTAAATCTCAACTCAAAACCCACTTTACTTAAGTTTCCATAGTTTCACTTTATGTCTATTAATTCACCCACTTTGTGAATTAATTGTCACTTTAGGCTAAAATGACCAAATTTCAATTTTGACTTAAATCTCCTAAGTCAAAGTGAAATTAGACATAAAGTACATGGTACAAGGTACAAAGTACTTCTCTCATGTGTTTAGAAACTCACAAACACAAGGGGACTACTTTCCAAGGTACCCAAATCTCAACAATAGTAACTAGGGTCTACCCCCCTTGGCTTCCCTAGGAGTAAGCCTAGACGAAAGAGGTTCAAGTCGAGGTGACAGTGGGCTTTGAACCTAGGCATTGTGCCTCCAAGGACACACTAAGTGAATTGGACTTAGCTCACGTTTGCAAGTGTGTATAAGGACGGCAACATACCTCTCTATCAATAATCCTAAATTATTGTATAGTTCTTGAATGCTTCTCACTGCCAAAGTAATGTCCCTTTCCAAATGAGTCTTCTAGAAGATTGGCGAAATAGCCTAAGTAATTCTCATAAGCTATAGTCAGTGGGAAAAAAGGGAATTAATTATTTATTTAATGTCATTGGATCGAGAATTAATTAATTTTAAAAGGTGACATTGAGTAAGTTTTAAAAAGGCGCCTAAGTGACTATGGAGAATATGAAAAGTCACTTAAACTTATTAAAGGGTAAAATGGTCGCAAAAGAGTCAACTGAAGAATAAAAAGGAAAAAGAAGGGCGCCCTCTCTCATTCTTGACTGGACATTTTCTAAAATCACTTGAGAGAACTCTTTGTGGCTTTGTGAACTCTTGGGATGAAAACCCTAAGGGAGATTTCAGAGCTTAGTTTCAATGGTGAGACTATCCACCCTAGTTGGTCAAAGGGAAGAGATCATCCAGATTTCTTCATTGTGCTTCAGTGTGACCAAGTTCTTCTTTATTTTGGAAGTTAGTTTTTTGTGTGTGGGTGGGCTTCTGTTTAAAAAGGTTGAATTCTTCATTGGGGCGACTTTCCTTGTGTGTGTTGAGTTATTCGCCAAGAGACCAAGCTTTCCTTCTCTGGTGGACGAGTTACAGCAGTGGGTCGAGTTTTTGGTAAAGATATTGGAGTTATTTGTTGTTGGGTCGAGCTCAAACTAAGAGGGGCTGCGATTTACTGAGTTTGATACCAAATCCGAGTGGAAAGATTGTGGTTCTACTAATAAAAAGTCGAATTTCTTACCAAGGGGTCGTATATTTTCCTTGGGGGGCGATTTCTCATGATGGAAGCCTCCCCTTCTAAATGACCTAGATGGAGAGGACTTAGTAGCCTAGTTGTTCCCCCTAGGCTATAGTCTCATGAAAAGGGGACCAAGGTGGCCAAATTATGTCATTTAAGATGCTAAAGTCAAATTATTAAAGTGACATTGGCTAATAAGGAAATAAAGCTAATTGGCTAATATGAAGAAATAGACTTTAGAAATCCAATTAATAATTTAAGTGAGAATTAGAATGTTGGAGTATAAAAAGAAGATGAGGGCACCTCACTCCTCATTCTTGATCATTTTTCTATTTGCAAATTAAGCTTTGGTAGCTTGAGTGTTTTGAGGGTTTTGATTAAACAAACCCTAGAGATCAACATGGATGTGAAAGATCCCTCCTTTCCTTGTCCAAGCTTAGCGAAGGTGGTGAAAGATTCCACCCTCACCATTCTATCCAATTCATATTTGTTCCAGCAATCATCTGTGAAGCAGGGCGCATTAGGTGCGCACTGTCTAAGCGAAAGAAGTTCGATTTGGATTCAGGGCGTTGGATCTGGAAGAGTTCTTGATTTAGGAACATTTGTCATCCCTGGAGAGACACTTCTTGGCATTATTGGGGGTTCTCATGCTCCATAACTATTTATTATCATAGTTGGGCGAAATTCCTGAAGAAGGGTGCATTTATCCCTTGGCCATGGTGCATTTATCAATTTTGTTCTCAACACGGCAGTTTCACAAAGTTATCATCATTGCATGTCTTTTGAGGCAGTTCATGGATCCCAAGGAAGCGGTCCCTGGAGGCAAAAAAACAACATGGATTCAAAATGATCACAAAAATTTTACGAGCAAAACCCATATTGCACATTATAGATTGATGGAATATTAATGGAGATATTGCCTCCCAAAAAAAAACCATCCCATCCTTCTAAGAAAATCGTGGGGCACTTTTCCCAAGTCAAATGGTCAAGGAAGAGAAACGTTTTGGTCTACTAGCCGTTGGAAAAATTTTCACAACCCTCTAGACTCATCTCCAAGTTCCCTTTTCCATCTAGAATCTTGAGCTTTAGTGGCTTCCGTCCATACATATCATTTTCCATCTCATTTCCCCCTAGGGTTATCGGGATTCCCCCCTTGAGGTGACTATCTCACCTCTAAAGTGACGGGAACACCTGCCTAAGGTGACAGTGGGTAGGTGCTCTCCTAGTTGTCTCCATTTTGGTGGTTAGGTCGGGCTTTGCCTAACCTACAACTTGTGCGATAACAAGGCCTATTTTGGCAAGTCGTTGAGATTGGAGAAGGGACATTGGGCTTTCAAAATCCATCTTCCAAGGCGCTAGGACCTCTCTCCACTAAATCAAGGCGCCAATCCTCATCAAAGTGCCAAGTGTCACATCACCACATCTTAGCCCATGTGTGACGTCAAGCTCCAAGAAGGTGACGTTTTGCTTCTTTCAAGCAAATCGTTTGGCATGTAGGGGTTGGGTAAGATCCCCGAAGGTGTCCTCTAGGCCTCCAAAGGCATGTCTCTATGATCCAGCATGTGGGCCCTTGGCATCCAACCTGTGGGATTCAAGCCCCGTGGAAGCCCAAGCTAGGCTTTTCCTCCAAAACTGTCCACCAGTTGGGTCCTGCAAAGACATACGGATACGCCCTTTAAGGATCTCAAGTCAAAGCATCATGATGAGTAAATCAAATCAATAAAAGAGCCATCTAAGCAAGTACATCCAAACCACCTCATCAAAATAAACTAATGCTCAAAGACCCTATGCAATTTGCCAAGTTTAGGTATGGGAGGGTTGACAAAACGACCTATTGGGTGAATCGTTCCTCAAGTTTAGG
>JASDQU010309832.1:37893-52208 GCA_032191745.1 Picea mariana | reverse complement strand
GAACAAAAACTATTGATTATTTCTCATATATTGTGCATGGTGTATTGTGGTGTATTGGTGTAACTCTTATACCATTGTTCATTTCTCATTGGATATAATTGAATGGTTTAATTATAAGTTGAAAATTTTTTTAAATTGTACTTGATACTAATTCACCCCCCTCTTAGTATCAACAAATATGACTTGCTCGAATAGCATGTTATATATTACCTTAGTCGATGCTTGGTTGTGTCGGAAATCAACTATTCTCATGATGAGAAGCTTGCTTTGGTGGCACTTCATGTTTTCCAATGGTTCCGTCACTACATTTTTCTTCGCAAGACCATTTTCATTGCCATCGTGAACCATTTCCAATACATGTTAACACGACGGGTCATTGGTAGTAATATCAGTAGATGGATTGTAATCCTCCAGGAACTTGAATTTGATTTTGTTTCGACGAAATCCAAAAATTCGTTGGTCTTTGTCGAGCTTATTTCAGAACTGCTGGTCAATTCTAGTGATATCATGCCAAAATAATCACCTATTAAAGGATATATAGTTCTAATTCCATCTTCAGACCCCTGGTATGGAGATATAATAGTCTATCTCCAGACTTTGAAGTTCCCTGCTTCTGCTTCCCATGATGAGCGTCGACAAATTCAACATCAGGCACGAAACTATCTTATACTCGATGAAACTTTGTATCGTCGAGGCGTGGATTTCATTCTTTGTCGATATATTATCCATGAAAAAGAAACGATCGTTTTGAACGAGTGTCACACTAGAGCATGTGGTGGTCATTTGTTGTTGGAGAAATTTCTATTTTTGGCACACTAGTTCAGTGGGAGTTAACTAACTAGTTCTATTTTAGACTTTCTATTTTTACCATCACTATTATGCATGCATGCATTCCTAAGGAAATCTAACTAATTGATTGTTAACTAACTAGTTCTATTTTAGACTTTCTATTTTTACCATCACTATTATGCATGCATGCATTCCTAAGGAAATCTAACTAATTGATTGCTTTTATTAATTATGGAATGTTTTTCCCTATATATGAGTGTATTCCACTCATTCATTGTATCATATTTATCATGATCTATGTATCAATCATCAGCTCATTTGAGTAGTGTGAATATATTTTCTCATTCTTCCATATTGAATCTCTCTTCCTTTATTGATAATATTAGTTTGTACTTGCTTTAGCTAGATCTCCTGTGCAGGTTTCCATGAAACATTGACATGGTATTAGAGCTATGTTGCTTGGAGCAAGCCAGACAAGCCAAAGAATAAGGAAAATCAGGATTTCGACGAGCTAAATTCATGGTCGTACCTTTCAGCAGTTATTCCCCCCAAAATATTATGTTTTTGAGGAAAAGGTCTGCGTGGAAAGTAAATCTCCCAATTTTGGAAGTGGGTTTCAACCGTTTGGCGAGATTACTCACCGTTTGTTCAAAAAGGGTTCTTAGAAATAGTGGGAGAGATGGATATGACAACTATTATACAGTCAAACTTGGTGGCAAGCCTCACACCATACAATTATTTTGATTGGAAGCCCAAGGTGACATTCCAACTCAAAAGAAAAGGACTATATAATTTGATGATGGCAACAGAAACAAAACCTACATCAGCGATTGAGAAGATGAGATCGGTGAACCATAAGGATGAGGCCACATGACTACTTCTTGAGTTAATCTCCACTAATTTGTGGTTTCATGTTGCCGCATGCAAGACTCCAAACGAGATCTTAACCACCTTGGAAGGACTCTTTGGAAAGAAGGATGAGATGTGAGGTCATATGCTTGAGGTAGATTTGAATACCTTAGACCCTAAAAGTTTTGATAATATACAAGATTTTTTTACTAAATTTAAATCTTTTCTATTGAGCTTGGGTGAATGTGGTATTGATAAGTCTACACAAGAGAAACAACTTATTCTAAAATTCTTGGCCAAGCTAAGACCAAAATACGTTGTATATGTCTCCAATTTCCATTATGGCAGATGTCTTTTTGGAACAAATTGGAAAATTCCTACGTTGGCTCAGTTCATTGACTCTCTTACACAAGAGCAGACAAAACTCATACAAATGGGCCTCATGAAATATCCCAAAGCACATGCACTCACCATGCATAATGGAAAAGGGTCATCCAAACATAACGGGAAAGAGGGATATTCCAAACCCTTTAATGATTCTTCAGGTTCCAAAGACTCTTCAGATTCCAAGAAGAAGAAGAAGGGAAAGGAATGCACTTACTACAATAAACTGAATCATGAAGAATCTACATGCATGAAGAAACAGATTGATATTATGGCACATGCACTTTAGCAGAACAACCTTGGAAACTTCATTCCATAGGGAGTCAAGAAGCAGAAGGAAGAAGATCCTACTCCTAAGAAAGGTAATCATCATGCTCTAGTTGCAATTAATTCCTCATCTGATTCATGGATTATAGATTCTGGTGCATCCCATCATATGGCAGTGAAAGAGGAAGTTTTCTCTTCTTTGAGTCCATGCTCAAGACCTCCTATTCTCATGGGGGATGATACTCCAGTAGTAGTAGCAGGAGAAGGGAGAGTGGAACTCCACAATGGAAGTTTTGAGAATTTTCTACATATTCCAAAGCTTTCTATGAATTTGCTCTAAGTTTACGAGATCACTCAGAAAGGAAAAAAGGTTGAATTTACATTAGATTCAGTTTCAGTAATTGACATGCATGACAATTCCATCATTGCAATTGGTAAGGTGGATCATAAGTCAAGGTTGTATAAATTCACTAAGTTTTCTGACGATGACTTCTTTATTCTATTTACACATAAGGAGAGTACTTTGCATGCAACTCCAGTGCAACATGCATATACTCTTGTTCTTCCATAAGTTTCAGACATCATAGATGATTCCATACACTCATATTCTATACATGGAAATAGGCAGGTAGTACAGTCAAATAAGAAGCCAGTGTCAAAGCTTCAGTATATGCCCAAGAAGGCACATACCACACTTCAGGCAGCAGGAAACCTTGCAGGGAATCCATTGGATTTGAGGATTATTCTATCTCAGAATGAGGAACCTTCTCATGTACTTTCAGCTTCAAAACCTATGATGCCCATGCATTGATATATGGTTCAATCTAATGATCCATATAACTACAATAGGGTTGTGGGAAATCCATTAATAAGCAACCATGCAGAAGGAATATGACTAACTCCTACAGAACAAGACTTGGAATTTGGTTCCACTTCCACTAGAAAGGAATATTTTCAGGTGCAGATGGGTCCACAGGATCAAGAGGTACAAGGACCGATAGGTTTCTAAAGGACTTCATCAGATCCATAAAGAATTATACATATTCATGAATACTTTTAGTGAGCAGAAGTTTCAGAATTTGTGGGATCGTCTTACAGTGAAGAACATAGTTGTCTATCAATTGTTATTTTCTTCTTTTGATACATTATCTTTTGAGGGGGGGTTTTGTTCCCATATGGTTTTCCCTCTATCCTCACTTTTATTCAGTGTTCAGTAGTTGCATTGTACATGAGTACCTAAAATTCCTAGTAGCCGAGACTCATTTTTTACTCCATAGTGATGTCCAGGGGGGGTGTTGGAGAAATTTCTATTTTCGGCACACTAGTTCAGTGGGAGTTAACTGACTAGTTCTATTTTAGACTTTCTATTTTTACCATAACTATTATGCACACATGAATTCCTAAGGAAAGATAACTGCTTGATTGCTTTTCTTAATTATGGAATGTGTTTCCCTATATATGAGTGTATTCCACTCATTCATTGTATCATATTTATCATGATCTATGTATCAATCATCAACTCATTGGAGTAGTGTGAATATATTTTCTCATTCTTCTATATTGAATCTCTCTTCCTTTATTGATAAGATTTGTTTGTACTTGATTTAGCTAGATCTCCTGTGCAGGTTTTCATGAAACAATGACATTTGTCTGGGTTGGAAATAGCCCAAAATATTCTACATGTAGGTTACTTCTATCCCTCGGTAATCAAGGATTGTGTTGAGGCGGTCAAGAAGTACCACCCATGCCAAATATTCCATCGGAAGATGTGGGCACATATTGCTCCTATGTTTCCTGTCATTGTTGTTGGTCCTTTCATCAATTCGGGGATTGATCTTACTACATGTCACCCAGCTTCATCTAGGGGGCATCGTTACATCATCATAGCCATAGACTAGTTCACAAAGTGGGTCGAAGCTATGCCAACTTTTAACAATGATGGTGAAACAACGACTCTTTTCATCTTTAATCAGATAGTAGCAAGGTTCGGTATTCCGAAAGAGATTTTCACTGATCATGGAAGTCACTTCCAAAACAAAATGATGATTGATTTAACATCAAAGCTTGGGTTCAAATTATAACATTTGTCTCCATATTACCCGCAACTGAATGGTCAAGTTGAAGATGTGAATAAGTATCTTAAGACTATTCTTCAATGGGCGATCAATTATGCCAATTCAATCTGGAATTTGATGTTATATTCAGTGTTGTGGGACTATCGAACGTCTGTGAAGACTGCCACTAGTTTTTCACCTTTTCAACTTGTATACAGGATGGAAACAATCTTACTTATTGAGTGTCATATTTCTTCTTTAAAGTTGGAAGTGGAATTATTTCCGGACACTTCACTGCTTGAGGAATGCCTACTATATCTCAAGCAACTCAATGAGAAACGTCCTGATGCAACCTCTTCCAATGAGGATCATAAGAAACGAATCAGTGTCAGTACGATTGGTCTGTTCATCCTCAAATTTTCTCTGAAGGCAATCTTGTTCTGGTCTATGATCAAGACAAATATCCCCTTGAGGTAGGCAAGTTAAAACCCATGTGGTTCATACCATTCATTTTGAAAGAGGTATTGAAGAAGGGCACTTACCGTCTAGTTGATTTTGAAGGAAATNAGGTTGGTCACCTGGTTGACTTCTTGTACATATGTATAGCTTCTTATATATTTTTTGTCTTTTTGGTTTTGTGGACGTGTAGTTATTTATGTCTTCTTTTTCACTGTGGCAGATGTCAAGTGAATCAAAGGTGTATTTTGGGTTCACATATGACACTAGCCGGCACACTCAGAGGCTTGCTTCCATAGATTGGGTGATTTTCATACTTGGAGGCTAGTTGCTATCTTCTAGAGGTATTTTTCTAGGCGACACTACAAACAATGTTATTGAATACAATGCAATGATAGAATTACTTCGTGATGCTTTGTCGCATGGAATTTCTCACCTCTGGGTCTACTTAGATGCTCAGTTGGTTGTGTCCCAATTAAATGGGGTTTATTGTGTTTATGATCCCACTTTGCACTGATGTTCCCTTAGAGTACATCTCTTAGAACGTTATTTCAATTACATTACATATATCCATGTTCCTAGGAGATTTAATCATATGACAAATACTCTAGCTAATCAAATATTAGATTGACATGTTGCACAAATATACACATGCACATACATTTTTAAAATATGTAATTCATAAGATAGAAAAGATCTCTCTCTCTCTCTCTCTCTCTCTATATATATATATATATATATATATATATATATATATATCTCAAAAAGTGTCATGAGTACATAGGTGGGCGTGAACACCTCAATAGTGTTCAATATACATCGTTGGGCTTATTCCCTCAAAAAAATACATATACAAAAAGTTCCCTCGACACATCAAAGGTCTATCCTATCTAAGAAAGGGGCATATTGGCCCTGCCATAATGTACAATGAAGTTGGCCAAACACTGGAATAGCTGGAGCCATGTCCATGGCACCCCTACTACATGAGGCTGCATAGAAGGTGGGACATCCTCGATCTCATCCATGGGTATGGTGCGAGTGAGCACAGTGAGGTTGCACTCCACTCATCTCAAAACTCACTCAGCCTCTCCGACAGGGGCTCCCCCTACAACTGTTGGTCCTCCAGCTGCTTTTGGTCGAAGGCGTCGTCGAGTCCTCGCGAAGTCCCCTTGGGCACACAGGTCCCACATATGTACATAGAAAATACACAAGACTCAGTAATCTGTACACATATAAAAATGATATATATATATATATATATATATATATATATATATATAAATAATTAAAAAATTAAATAACATTAAAAAGTTTGTTACCTATCTCGCCTCACTCTTCGCCAGGAGGCATGGTCATGTATGGATCTCTGGAGAAGTTGATCCTGGCATAAGGGTAATCCTTGATCACCGGAATCTGTCGTTCCCACCAGTCAAAAAATTTATCGTCGAAGGCAATAATGTTGCCCACCTACATACTATTAAGAAGGAGGCCACATGCCCCTGTACTGTCTCTCTGAGACTGAGAATGGGTACCCTCTTGAAGAAAAAGGAACACAAAATCGTACTAAACCTAAAATTATTGTTGGTAGATAACCGATACTCTCTCAAGTATCTCTTCATGCACACCAGAATGGTCGTACTCCAGTAAAAAATGTGTGCCTCTAGAAACTGAATGACACAATGCATATGTGCCAAGGAGGCATGATGTAGGGTTGCAAATCCAGTAATCCTCCCAATCAACAGTAAGATCACTCACAAAGACAAAATGGTGATCTTGTGACTTGACACCTGAGAATGTACCTTCTCAGTGTCGGCCTCACAATAAATCCAAATATAATCCTTTATGTTGAAAGGCACAAGGGGAAATGTCCTCAGATTGACTAGTTACCCTTTCCTCGAGAGGCCAGTCAAGAAGTAGATGTCTTCTATCGTGGGGGTCGGTGATTGACTCTCTAACATGAATTCCTCTGCATCTGGGTGCCAATACTCCATAAGAGCATTGAGAAATCTAGGTTGTTCCCTCACAAACAGATACTGGAAGAACTTAGATAACCCACACCGTTTTAATTCGGTGATGGATATAGGGTCCTCTTCGAACAAAATGTCAATGTCCTCGTGCTCCCTCTTCCTCTGGTTGACATACATCCTGTTTCATGGAAAAAAGAAAGAATTTATTTCTTGTATTTTTATTTTTTTAAAGCTCGCAAGGGTGTATGCGGGTTGTATTGGACACAATCGTGTATGTACATGGGCATATTGTTTTCTACCTAAGTACATACATGGGTTGTCCTTGGACAACCCGCGTACATGCAAGGTCTCTCTTTTTAGGAGAGCACGACCCCTCAAAAACTGAAATTAATGCATAATTGAAGTATGGAAATGCAAGAGGGATGGATTTGTACTTACTTGGTCCAAGTAGAAGGTCATTTCATCCACTGAAGCTCCCAGAATCAACTCTTTTAGAGAAGGGGGGCTTTCACCTTTTGGTTAATTTTCTAATTGCAATGGTAAAAATGAGTTGCCAGCTTCTATTTATAGACTTTTTTGGCTTTTTTTGCCGTTGTTTGACCCCCTTTGTCATTTTTCCTGGCTTGGTGATCACTTGATTCTGTTTCTGAGTTTCTTATTGGACGTTTCAGTACTCTTTTCCTTTTGTTTTGGTAATTTTTTGGGGATGGGTCACTTTTTGGTATCCTTTGGTAAAAGTCATTTTTTCCAACTTTTTGCATATGAGTTAGGATTTCATCTCCACTTTATGCATCTTGTTGTCTTTTTCGCTTTTCCATAGGATCAACCCTACCAAAGTGAGACACCAAACCTTCATTGCTTCTCTAGAAGTGTCGTAATTAGGTGGCAGAGCCTGCCTTTACATGGATGCCCTAGGTAGATCCTTACTGCATTCTAGTGTCCATGTTGTCAATAATGACTATAGGCTTGGTATTCCTTGTTAGTCCTTTCATGATTACGGGATAAAGCCTCATCCGTTTGATGCCCCATCATTCTTGGCCTTACCCTCGAGACTCCCTAAATGAGCATGCTTTGTTGTCTTTCAATCTCACTTTGAAATTTGAAAGCAACATCCAACGAGACTGTATTTATTCTTTATGATCTCTTCTGGATTAACTAAGAAAAGTAGCCCCCTGGAGTATTCTTTAATCCCTTTTCAGAATCTCTAAAAATGAAAATATTTTCGAGTGATCTTTTTTTCCTTCATGCTCGCCAAACTGAAATTTGAAGGCACATCTCTCTGGCGGTAGTTTACCCCTTTTTCGGTCTGGATGGCTAATTTCACAAAGAAAGGTATACTCTAGGAACTTTGTTTCGCTAGAAGAGTATTCTCAGGCATAAGTTTAACCCTTTTTTGGGCCCGAGGGACTAAATCTTTGAAAAAGGAACATTCTTCCTGGTTTTGGTTTATCACCTTTTTCGGGCCTTGGAGATTACTTATGAAAAAGGAACCTCCCCGGAGTCCATAGTTAAGCTCTTTTCAGACTCCCTAAAATTGAAAAGATCGTTGAGTGAACTTGTTCCTTCACACTCGTTAAATTTGTCTAGAAGAACATCTACTAGAAGAGTTTAACCCTTTTTCCAGCCTGTAGATTATAGTGGAAAAAGGTATGCCTCGGGAGATTCATCTCGCCGAGAGAGTTCTCCTCAGTTACTTTTATACTTTTTCGGGATAAGGAGACTAAAATCATAAGAAGGTTTTGAGTCCATAGTTAAGCTCTTTTCAGACTCCTTAAAATTGAAAAGATTGCTGAGTGATTTTGTCTGTGTCACACTCATTAAAATGGTTGTGAATAGATGTCTTTTCGGTGAAATTTTAACCCTTTTTCAGACCGACTAGACTATCTTCGAAAAAGGTACTCCTTGGAGTCTTCTTTTAAATTTTTTCATACTCTCTAAATGTGAAAAAACTACTGAGATTACCTTCCCCGGGCTCATAAAAATTACATGGAAGGGGTCTCATTGTGCCTTTATTAATCGCATGTGAATTTTTTGCAACTTTGGCCTAATGTCGGCTCCATGTTTCTCTCAATTGAACCTTTGAAGCATGCCTGATACGCAAGCCTTATAGAACTTCTTGCCTATGCGACCTGACACCTTCACCCATGGAGGAATTTTCCCCGAGTGTCCCTTTCCTGCACATGTCTCCTTGCTCTGAGCATTAGTATGTTCCTTGCACTTGAAACTAGTATGCTTTCTTGTGACACTCGTTCCTCCTTTGTAACGTAGCATTATTTTATTATTTTTCAAGCTTTTAAAAAATTGAAAAAGAAAAAAAAAATCAAATATTCCAAAAAGAGGGGACGAGAAATATTCATTCTTTTTTTAGTAGCACAGAGAGTCTCCCTTGGACAAAGCACATCCTTTCATTTGTTTTCAAAGAATTTGGATCTAGTGTGACCTTAGGAATTTGTTCTCGATACATAGAGTTGTGTCCTCCTCCATTTGGTTACTCTTCCAAACACACAAAGATTTTGTGTTTCCTCCTGCATCGTGAACTTATGTCAATGTCATGCTGCCTGAGTCTGATCATCTTTCGTGATTTTTTCCAAGGGAAGTTTCACTCAACCTGATTCGGTCTTTCTGTAGTTTGTCTTTTGACCTTCATGATTCGACCATCCCGAGATTCCAGTCAAGTCCAGATTTGAAATTGACGAAGTTCTCTGCCTGATCATCAAGATCCTCATGTATTTTCCTGATGAGCCATCGAAGACCTCAGGGTAGTGAGTTATACACAACCATTATACTCCTACCTTAGTTTTTAATATCTTGAATATGTTTCTCGAGCTATGAATACCTCATCTCCAACCATCAGGCGTCACTGGCTTCTTGAAGATGGATACTATACTTGTATATCTTCGAATGATTTTGAGATGTAGATCCATTGTGTATAGCTTGTGGATACACTTTATATAGTTATATGACATGGATTTGCAGTGTATTTGATTGGAAACCATGATTTTGTTCATCCTGAGCATGGGTATGCCCGCCTCAGAGAGACAATTGTTGTTTTGTAGATGGAACTTCTCGAACTCTGGTCCTAGGATCACTCAATTTCGTACATTCATGAAGATATTGTAATATATTTCAGCCATCAATTTCTCTTCTAAACTCACACATTAGGGGCCATCTGTTATAGCCCTAAAATTCCCTATCGATGCATACATGGCCTTGGCCCTCTTACTTGCATCATTTTCCAAAGCATTGATGAGAAACTCTTCTTAAAAAACCATTGTTTAGAAGATATACGTGCCTTGCACCATTAAAACCCATGTACATATGCTTGTTGCACCACTATAGCTCACGTACGCACACTTGCTGCACCATTACAACTAGTGTATGCTTGCAAAAGTTGCAAAAAAATAAAATTGCAAGGAATTCGTTGAAATTCACAGGCTATTGGAGGTTTCCCAACCAATTCACCTGCTATGGCCCGTCACCTAACCGAATAACCATCATTTAGTCATAGAAAAGGAGGTGTTGGGGTCTCATTTCACATCTAAGCATAAGAATAGTGAAACTCTGCCCAGTTTCACTTCCCCTCCTTGTCCAAGATTTAGCTACCTTTTATGAGATATTGACTCAACATTCCCTCATCATCCCCTTCTTCCTCCATTTAATTCATTCCCTTCCTTTGAAGTGATCAAAATATTGAGATAAGAATTCCATTCAATGTGCACTTGGAGCATGGTAAAGAGGATCCCAGACCAGGTTCGTAGAATGGTGCCCGACACAGATTGTAAGTTTCAATCTTCATCTGATGAATAAAAGAATCGCATTTTCGTATCCCAAATGATGACGTTTTGTGTATTTTCATTGATTTATACTTAGCATTTAATATCTAACCCTAACTCATGAATAAAATAACATGTTTTTAGTCCTTGTTTGCCTATCTTTGGATGCAGGTCATCCTTGGGAGGAGATGCGCAGTCATTGGATCTACCAATCTTGAGGAGATCATCACCAGACATGGGATCAAAGGTACAATTACCTGATCTCTTCTCTTATTGATTTTTTTTTTTTTTTTGGGTATGTTTGGGGTAGAATATAGAATTGATTAACTTTTAGATGGTCATTCGTTATGTCTACATCTTAAACCCTGGTGTAGTTAAAGGGGGGATTTTCCCGCTAGCACCCACATGTCAATTTCTAAGAAAGTAAGGAATATTGATCTCATTCCTCTCATGTGGTGAGATGATCCAATGTCCATGAACCATACCTTGGTGTCTTCATACACTATATTGTTAATAAAAGCCATCATAAATAATTCTCTCTCAAATTTCTCAGCAAGACTATCAACTTCAGTTGAAGTTGCTACTTGTCTTCTTGTAAATGCCTTATGTTCATGTCCTATAAATAGGTTGATTAAATTTAATTTGAGTCCAATGTGTGTAGAAGGGTCAAAATGATTCCCTTGATCCCACAAATACCATGGCATGCTTTTAAGGTGACAATGAAGACAATGAAACCCTAATTCTAGTCATCAAGGAGACATCTCCATTGAACTTTGAAATCCATTACAAACTATGTTTTTTTATCAAGGAAGAGTGTTGGTTAGTGGTTATATCATATATTACTCACACAAATAATTTTTAACCCTCTAGAGAAGTTATGAGTAGAAAAAAAGAAAAAAATTCAATTGCGTAGTAAGGTCTGTTGCGCAACTGTCTTGGTCAGTTTTGAAAAGTGGAAGGGAAGGTCAACCTATGGTTATGGTTTGTAAATTTAAAATAGTTGAATAATTTTGTGAGTATTATCATTTTACATCAATGAGGGAAATGTTTTCATCTTGTTTTATAGTGAGACCTCCATCTTGAAGTTTTGAGTAAATTAAGGTTTTGGAGAGAAACGAATAAACTCATCTTTGCAAGGGGTTGGCACAGGTTTCCAAGAATTCAACAAGCTTCTTTTCATAGTTAGCATACCATATCATATCAACAAGAGTCAAATAAATGGTAAAAATTTCAAATAGAAACCTTGTTGTGCACAATCTGCAGGGGGTGTTGCATTTTTTACTGTTTTAGTGGTCAACTTCAAACTCAATTTTTGACCAACTAGAAACGAATTTTTAAAAATTGAAAGAGGTTTTTGTCAATAATGTACCAAATAAAAAAACCCTTTTCCATTTCTTCACAGGTGTCATGGTTTGGGATATCTGAATGGATATTTACAACCAATTTTTCCATATTTAATGATTTCTTGTTTTAGTCATTATCTTTGGGAACAGATCCAAAAATTCGGAGAGGAATTTTAGAAAACTAAGAGGGGGTTTTCTCAAAAACTGGTTCATATACAAAAACCTCTCTCATTTTTGAAAAAGATATTTTTATTTGGGATATATGATGTCATATTTGACCCCTATTTTACTAGTCTGTTGCACAATCTACTATGTTTTTTTTGTAGGCTATTGTTGAGCAACAGACTTGTCGCACAACTGTAATAGAGCAACCAAATCGCCCCCATATCAACAAGGAAATTTCAAAAAGCATGCCACCTCATCTGCATAGAGTTCAAGGGTCAAAGAACATCAGAATAGGGATTCAAAGGTATCTCTTATCAAGTTGTTATATGTGTTTAATGAAGTCAACTTTGACTCCTCCTTTTTTTCTTTTAGTTCAGATTTTATTGCCAAAATATATTGTAACTGTAACTTGACTTAGGGAGGAAGTTGAATTCGAATTCAGGAGGACAAGAGGTGACTTTTGTATATATTTTATGCTTCTACATGAGCTCAGGGTTGTTGGCAAGTGTGTAAGGAAGATACTATTGAATACCTTTTGTAAACTCTTTATGATATTAATGAAATTGTTGGATCAAAAGTCCCTGAGATTTGACTCCATAGATACATGGGATTGTGCTACTTTATGCATGTAATATTCATTCTTTGTCTTATAGTTTAAATGCATCTATGTTATATAGATTCTTCTTTTTGTTAATCTGATTTTATTATTATTAGAATTCATCTCTATTTGATGCTCTGTTGCATGTAATTTCATTTGTCCTTCTACCATAACCACCTTGGGATTCATCCTTGTTAGATGCCCTAAGGGATTATTTGTTTTTTCTATGATCTTTTGTCTACAACAATATCTAATTGGCCTAAATCAATTCTCTCTATCTTTCCTCTGATAGGTCACTTCTCAATCTACCAAGTATCCAATATATTTTCATTGATTTCTAACCTTTTTGTGACTCCATTTCCCAATAAACTTTCTATCCACATTTCCACCAATACTATAAATAAAATTTCATCTTAGAGATCTAGCCTTTGATCATAAAACAAAATCAATCCTTTCAGTGATTGATTTGAAGAGAGAGATCCCCCTCTGGGTTAGAAGGGATAGCTTCCAGCCTCAAGTTAGTTTGTGGTTACCTTTTTTATTTTCCTCCTCAGCCAAGGAAATTTACAGAGTTCTAACATTTTGGCGTCGTTGTCAGGGAGAGAAGGTGAAATCTTCCATGGGATAAACAAAAAAGATAAGGTTTGAATTCTGATGGTGAACAGAGTCCAAACAAAAAGAAGGTTGTACCATTCATCTGGAGACTCCAATAATTCTTCAATCAGATTTAAAGAATCCACTGGGGGAAGAGATCCATTGACAAAGACATGGAAGGACATCATGGGAAAACTAGGTATAGAAGCTTCAGTTTTTTCCAAGAGATCTTGTTCTTTTTCATCACTTACCTCTTGTCCTTTCCTGAACATGTTAAAATAATTTGTCTTTACCTATTGTATCCCGATGATGACCATAAATATACATTTGTATATCCTTCTTCTAAAGTTGTAAATACATCTCACATTCCTTTCATAATTGATCCTGACCAAGATATTTCATTCATTTTTTATGATGTACATGGTCAACATGATAAGCCTCAAGATACCCAAGAAAATATCATATCTCCTATGCTTAAGCCTCAACCCTCCAAGATCAAAGAGAGATACATACCACTTCAGTTACCTCATATTCTACATGATTTTCCTCCAAATCACTATAAATACCTCCCTCTATTCGATGGAGAACCCAATAACCCTACAACTGAGAAACATATCCATGATTTTTAGCATTTTGCAGATTTCTTTGAAATTAATCATGATGATGTTTGTATGAGAGCCTTTTCTCAATCATTGAAAGGAGATGCTAAACAATGGTTTAGATACTTACAACCCGATATCATCATCTCATGGGAAGAATTGAAGGATGCTTTTCTAAAGTTTTGGGGTGAGAGGAATTCCTTGGATCAATACCTTTCTGAGTTCAGTGCCATGAAAATACAGAGCAATGGAACAATATTTATGTTCAGTAGGAGGTTTTCTAATTTGTACTAAATGATGCGTAAAAGGATCCAACCTTTGGAATTTTCTGCTATACGGTGTTATGCAACATCCTTCCATACAAATGTCTCATTTCTTCTGATGGAAAGAATATCTAAGTCCTTGCAGCAAATGTTTAGTGATGCTCAGGAGGTTGAAGACAATCTTCAAGCCCGTGGGAATTTTTTAGAACAAATG
>JASDQU010309832.1:23067-37873 GCA_032191745.1 Picea mariana | reverse complement strand
TTCCATACAAATGTCTCATTTCTTCTGATGGAAAGAATATCTAAGTCCTTGCAGCAAATGTTTAGTGATGCTCAGGAGGTTGAAGACAATCTTCAAGCCCGTGGGAATTTTTTAGAACAAATTCAAAATGAAGAGTTGGATGCTGAAGAACATGGTAGTGAACGCAAACAAAAAGTAACTGATTTAAATTTTGAGCAAAAGATTAATAATATCATGCATTTTCTTGAAGTTTTTAATACTGATGCTTTTGCAAAAAAAATTATTTCACCTATTCAAGAAGGAGTTGTTGACCCAAATTGTTAAATGCTTCTGGTATGAATTTTGATCCATCTCAAGATAAGCATGGTGTTGATTATTTTATGTATTCATTTAAAAATGTTCATGAAAATGAATTGGTAGATCATCCTACTGAAGAGTAAGTTGATCTATCAAGATTTTTCCTTGTGGATGACATTGTCAATGTAGATGTTTTTTCCAGGTATGATGACTACAATGATGATTATGATATTGATTTTCTAGAGCATCCAACTGCATTTTATCCATCAAGAATTGTTCAGTTTCAGTAGTCCCATGGGATCACTCATCCTGCATATTGCATTTATGATAATGGAAATGAGAAAAATGGTGATTTTGCTGATGAAAATTCCTTGACTTTGTTCTTTGCTTCATTTGAACTGCTGAAATAAAATTTCAAAATCACCACCAAAGAAAAGGGGTGTGATCTAATGCAAGATCATATAACCTCATTGGAACAAATTGACAACAAATTGCAACAACCTTATTATGTGTTTCATGACCCTTTAGCATGCTATATGGAGAGTTTCAACAGTCAAAATTTGCAACCTATGATCAATTGTAAATATGAAAATAAAATTGATGATCAGTTGGTGTTAGAATCATCCATGTCTTTCGTCCCAAAAAGGGTTTTATTGCAGCAGGTTTATACATATTTTCATTCCTTTCATGACAAATCTAAATTATATTTGCATGAGAGAAAATATGCAGATGAAACAGTGGATTCATAACATATAAATCACCTGGAGAAGAGTCATAATTTGTTGGATGACCTCAAGATCAGTTTTAATTCTTATAAATATCCTTTTGCATCATGTTTATAGGTGGTAAATAGTACCAAATTTTTAGATTTCGTCAACATTGAATTTCTTGGCAAGTTTTCATTGGAATTGTCATCAAGTAGGCTTCTCACTTTTCCTCCGAAGGACATGAAAAAATATCAAACAATGGAAAAAACCCTTGCATGGCTGCACTGGGTTTTTTATTTCACTTGGCTTGGCAAGTTCATTTAGTAGCTTAGTGTTGGTAGCAATCTGAATAAGCTCTTAGTTTGAGCATTTCTTCAACAATCTTCGGTTTGTTTTCAGTAGTGTTTAGTTTCCATCTTTCAGTATCAGTATGTATAGTTTAGTTTTAGTCCGGATTTTAGTTTTGACTTTCAAGTTTGTAGATACAGGTCGCAAGTTGCAGACATCGATGATATGGGATCATCCTAATGGATTAGGCTACTAGTCTGCTTGTTCTTTGGTACCTCACATGGAGGATGTCATCCCCATTGGAGCCAGTTTCAATGTCGTATAAATATGTTGATTCAATTTCATTTGAGTCCAATGTGTGTAGAAGGTTCTAAAACATGTTGTTTATCCCACAAAGACCATGGCATGCTTTTAAGTTTACAATGAAGACAATGAAACCCTAATTCTAGCCATCAAGGACCCATCACCATTGAACTTTGCAAATCCATTGCACACTGTGTTTTTTTTTTTATCAAGGAAGAGTGTTGGTCAGTGGTTATATCATATCTTACTCACACAAATAATTTTGAACCCTCTAGAGAAGTTATGAGTAGCAAAAAATAAAATTTTGCATTTGCGCAATAAGGTTTGTTGCACAACTATCTTGGTCAATTTTGAAAAGTGGAAGGGAAGGTCGGCCTATGGTTATGGTTTGTAAATTTCAACTAGTTGAAGAATGTTGTGAGTATCATCATTTTACATCAATGAGGGAAATTGTTTCAACTTGTTTGATACTGAGACCTCCATCTTGAAGCTTTGATTAAATTAACGTTTTGGAGAGAAATGAATAAAGTCATCTTTGAAAGGGGTTGGCACAGGTTTCCAAGCATTCAACAATATTATTTTCATCATTATCACATCATATCATATCAATAGGAGTCAAATAAATGGTCAAAATTTCAAATAGAACCCTCGTTGCGCAACCTAGTGCGCACAGTCTGCAGAGGATACTGCATTTTTTACTGTTTTAGTGGTCAAATTCAAACTTTATTTATGACCAACTGGAAACTAATTTTTCAAAATTGAAAAAGGTTTTTGTCACGAATGGACCATACAACAAAAATATCTCTTTGTTTTGTCACATGTGTCATAGTTTTGAAGATCTGAATGGATATTTACAACCTATTTTTCCATATTTCAATATTTAATGATTTCCTTTTTTAGTCATTATCTTTGGGTGCGGATCCCGAGAATACAGAGAAGAATTTTAGAAAACTGAGAGAGGTGTTTCTCAAAAAAGGGTTCATCTAAAAAAACCTCTCAGTTTTGAAAACGATAGTTTTATTCTCAATATATGATGTCATATTTGGCCCTTAATTTCCCAGTTTGTTGCATAATTTGTCGCGTTTTTGTTGTAGGTTACTGTTGTGCAACAGACTTGTTGCGCAACTATGACAGAGTATACAAATCACCTACATATAAGCAAGGAAAGGTTAGCAAGCATTCCACCTCATCTGCATCGATTTCAAGGGTCAAAGAGCATCAAAATAGGGATTCAAAGGTCTCTCTTATGAAGTTGTTATATGTGTTTAATGAAGTCAACTTTGACTCCTTTTTTGCAGTTAGTTCATATTTTATTGCCAAAATATATTGTAACTGTAGCTTGACTTAGGGAGGAAGTTGAATTCAAATTTATGAGGATAGGAGGTGACTTTTGTATATATTTTATGCTTCTACATGAGCTCAGGGTTGTTGGCAAGTGTGTAAGGAAGATACTATTGAATACCTTTTGTAAACTCTTTCTGATATTAATGAAATTTCAGGATCAGAAGTCCCTAAGATTTGAATCCAGAGATACATGTGATTT
This sequence comes from Picea mariana, assembly GCA_032191745.1. Taxonomy (NCBI): domain Eukaryota; kingdom Viridiplantae; phylum Streptophyta; class Pinopsida; order Pinales; family Pinaceae; genus Picea; species Picea mariana. Next base: position 34,756 of record JASDQU010309832.1, on the reverse strand, counting down.
TTCTACCTTATGCATGTGATCTTCAGTCTTTTTCTTCTATTTTAAATCCATCTACGTTATATGGATTCTTCTTTGTGTTAATCTGAATTGTATGTGTCTGAATTCATTTGTAGTTGATGCTTTTTTGCATGTAATTTCATTTGTCCTTCTACCATAACCACCTTGGGATTCATCCTTGTTAGATGCTCTAAGGTATTATTTTTTTTCTATGATAATTTTCCTACAATGATATCTAATTGATCTAAAGAATTGCTCTCTATCTTGCCTCTGATAAGTCACTTCTCAATCTACCAAGTATCCAGTAAACCTTAATTGATTTCTGACCTTTTTGTGACTCCATTTCCCAATTAAATTTCTATCCACATTTCCACCAACACTATAAATCCAATTTCACCTTAGAGATCTATCCTTTGAGCATAAAATCAAATCAATCCTTTCAATGATTGATTTGAAGAGAGAGATCCCCCTCTAGGTTGGAAGGGCTAGCTTCCATCCTCAAGTTGGTTTGTGATTACCTTTGTGATGTGTCTCCTCAGTTAAGACAATTTATAGAGTGATAACACCTTCACATCTTTTTGTTTCTTCTTCGGACGAAGTTGTGGATATAGTGTCCAACACTTCTCTATCTGATGTCCACTCTTACCACAATGAGTGAAAAATTTCTTTCTCCTATCCTGGAACAACAATCCTTTCTTGCCATTCTCTCTATTCTTTTGTCTTGTAAAATGACCTTTGCTTCTTTCCTCCTTCTTGGATGGCTTCTCCTACAAGGATTGTCTCTTCCAACATCTTTCCATACAATGGTTATTAAATCCACATAATAAACATGGATATGTATACCATAAGTTTATGTTGGTCTCACAAGTGGGAAATGTCTTCATTCCTTCCTTGGAATGTTCATCTCTTGTTGGAGATGATTTGTATTTGATTCCTTTCCCCGGGATGGAATATTTTTCTAGTAGAACTAACTTCTTTTGAAGTATCCAAACTTATTAATTTGAAGCTTCCCTTACTTCATTTGTCTTAGAGCATTCTCCCTCTCCTTCTTGTCCATATCCTGATCCTGCATAGTGAGGTCTTTCCTCTGCCTGTATGGGATTAGTCATTCCTTGGATATTGATGCCAATGACTTTTCCATCATATCCCATCTTGGTTAGTAGATTAAATCCAATACCATACATATTTTCTTTAAATTCATTCAAAGAAACATTTTCATCTTTATGGGGAGAAGAAGAATATGATGAATCATTTTCATGGCATACCTTGGTTACTGTCTGTAAACCTTTTGTAGAAGATGGCCTCTTTTGCATAGGATACTTTTCCTTCTCCGCTTTCTCAGCTTCATGGAATTGTTCCAACATATTGTCTTTGGCATGCAACTCACTTTCCAATTCATGAATAATACCTCTAAGAAATTCGTCATGGCATACCAACGGGTCTTGAAGTTCTTTCATCTCATCCTAGAGGTATTGTAGTTGGATCCTCAATTCAGAGTTCTCCTTCTAAATATGTCTGTTTATGTCTTTATGAAGCCTTAACTTCATTATAGCTTGAGTCATGGTGTCATTTGCAACAAAGAGATCCATGCTCTCAAAAAGAGTCTTCAAACTTCCCTTCACCAATCTTGAGTTTTGGATCTTGTTAGCTTCCACCTTCAAATATACATCAAAACTAGCTCTGATACAAACTTGATCTGAAAATTCTTAGATGTTAATTAATTCTTTAAACACACATCAACATCTAGCTTGATTTAGAATATTATTTTAATCGTCTTTGACAGATTACAAAACACACATGAATCCATTTACTTATCCAAAACTTCATAAAATGATGAATATCTTGCAGAATATTGAGAGATAACCCAACATAAAATAAAATAACTAAGAAGAAAAGATTTGATGATGGATTTCACCCCTCATGGGATACATCTCTGAGTCCCCTTCAATAGTGAGACTACTCTTCATTAATCTCAAATGTCAAAATTACAATGAAATGGACTTACAAATGCCAAATTTGAAGTCACTCTTCAATTCTGCTACTCAACTACAAAAAAAGGTTACTATTGGATACCTCTCGAAATTCTAAGAAAAATGAGCATAAACTTGACTATGTTATGAACTGGCACTTAATGCCCCCCTTCTTCATGCAAAATGATGTGTTATGGATATCATACAAGGAAATATGAACAAAGATCTTAAAAAAAAACATCTTATCACAAAACAAACATCACCATCATAATCCTCTTGAAAAAATAAGAAAAATGAGTATAAACATGACCATGTTTGGACATGTTCTCAATGGAACGCAAAACAATGCAACACCAACATAGTTGCACCTTTTGGCACACATCCCAATGCATCGTATTGAGTCGTACTGTACCTTGCACATAATTCCATTGTTCCTGTCTTCAGATTCGTGTTAAATTTATATAGGCTAGGTCAAGTCACCTGACCCCCCTATATCCTGGGCCTAATTGTTACAACTTAAATATATTGTTGTGTGTTGGTTATAACAAGTGAAACCAATAACATGTTGGTAGGAATATTATGGGCAAGTCATTGGTATATTCAAAATATTCCTCTAGAGATTCCCATGGAGGTCGGGGGTTCAAACTGGGTGACACATGTTCCAACTGGGTGCCAAATGTTCCAAATCTGGGTGACACATGACAACCTCTAGTGCTGCCACATCAACATGCTGACATCATGCTAACACCATCTATCTATGTGTCTCTTTCTGAGCTTTCCACTTGCATACGAATGCTAATGTCATCTTACCATGTCGACAGTATGAAAGGAAACTTTTCGTCCTTTGATTCTTCCTACTTAGTTGTACAAATTCCATGTGGTAGTCTACGATGTTGCCACATCAACAATATGGATTTCCATATCATCATTTTTCCTTATTTTTGCCAAAAATTTGAAAGGACATAACTTTCTCATACAATGCCCATTTGAGGCGATTCATGCATCATTGGAAAACTCTTGTCGAGCTCTACACAATGAAGTCATTTTCAAAAGAATTTGAGATGATAATTTTTTGAGCATTCTTGGATCCTCCTAGGTCACAGAGTAAGGTTAGTCGGGATCTGGAAACAAGGTTAAAAAGGGAATTCTGTGATGGGAATTCAGAGGGCCATAGATCTTGCATAAAAATGTCATGGAATCACAACCGTCAGATCGCATGAGAACTGCCCCGAGGAGAAGAGTTCTTCTACCTTATATAATGATTGTTTGGAATGTCTAAGGCACACTACATATGTTGTATCAAATGAACGAGGACCATTTGATTTGTCCGAGCACGTGTGTTCGGAGTAGTTAGTGGAGTCAGAAAAAATATGCTTTGACAAGGAAGAGTTCTAAGAGAGAAAGTAGACCATTGATCTGAAATGAGTGAGACTTGATCTCAGCCATGAATCAAGATGGACCCCACTAGGAATGGTAAGACCAAGACATGATAGGAGGGTAATTTTCGACTGAGTAGAGGCTCCGATGAAATCATAGCCATTGAACTGGGATATCTGAAAGCCGTTAGATCCTTAAGGTAATCCATCGGAAAGATGCCACCGAAGAGGTTGGTAACTATGGTGAGTGAGTACCATGATGAGAGTAAGTCTGAATTAGATAAAAGAAGTGTAGAAGAGGCTTAGGAGGATTTTGATCATCCGACTGGGAAATTTAGATCCTTGGACACCTCAACTGACTCTGGAGGAGACTTGTAGCTATGGAATTGTAAGATGCAACATAGATTAAGATGGAAGTCCTCACATAAACACTAATATTCCCAAGTACTCACCCAAGTGTTAAGAAGAGAGAAATTATGACATCCCACCACCCTAAGTAAGGATTAGGGGGTTAGGTGTGCTACAAACTATATGTAGAATTTGATGAAAAAAGAGAGAAAATTCCATTAAAATCACTAGTAAAACTAAAGGAAGCGATGACAAACTCCCTATCATTGTCATGATGGGATATGAGGGTGAAGACATACCTTAGTGTGATAAAAGAAGCACAACAATCGAGGGAAATGAGGGGATTCAACCCCCCACACCCCACATTTTTAATATGCATATTAACGTGTACACATTTGATGAACACTTGTGTTCCTTTTATATGTTGATGTAATGCAGTCATGGTGGTTCAAGAGATTATGATACTATTTAAAAACAATGCACTCACATTTTCACTAACACACACCTATTCTGGTTGCAACATGAATGTGTCCTTGGAAAATCCCATTTCCTTTCTTAAGTCCATCATATTACGCTTCAATAATATTTTAAATTTTTTATATTAAAAACAATCTTTCATATACCTCTTCATAGTTGTGGTGGTGGTTATTTAAAAAAATGATTACTAAAGTATAAGTATTTTTACATTATTTAGAACATGGATTTTTTTTATTGAAAATTTGATTATATAGAGAATGAAATCATATATTGTTTCGTTTAAATTAATTTTATATTTTCTTATGAGTTATTATAAGTATCATATTATTTTTATGAATATTATGATTTATTATAAGTACTAACACAATCATATAATTAAATGTGGTTGATATATGTCGATTGATGTTATTTTCCACTTTTTTTAACTAATGGCATTGATCAATGTATATCAACCACATTTAATTATGTGGTTGTGCTAGTTTATGGTTGACATGCATGATGCGTATTTGTATATTTTTGAATTAAATTATCTATGTGGTTAATATTAAAATATCTATTATATTTGACTATGTTGATCATGGTTGACCATATTTGAATATAGTTGACCATGATTAACTATGGATGATCATGGATGATCTTATTTGATCATGATTGACTTTGCCTATCCATGGTTGATTATGTGTGACTATGGTTGACTATGATTGACTTCGATTGACCATGGTCAACTATATTTAAATTTGGTTGACCATGGTTGATTATGGTTGAGTTTTATTAACTAATGTTGACTATATTCAATTTTGGTTGACTTTGCTTCGATATGTTTGGATTTGGTTAATTATGTTTGATCATGGATGATTTGGTTAACAATGGATAATTACATTTAACCATGGTTGACCATGGTTGATGATGGCTGACTATAGTTGAGATTTAGTGGACCATGTTTGACCATGCTTGAACATGGTTTATATGACTGACCATTTTTTACCATGCTTCACTATGTTTGACCATGGTAAACCGTGATCAATCGTGGCTGACCATCTTCGTCTATGGTTAACCATGTTTGACTATGGTTATCTATGTTTGAATATGGTCAACCATGCTTAACTATGGTTAACTTTGGTTGACCATGGTTGATTATGGTTTGGCTATGGTTGACAATGTTTATCCATGTTTGACTATGGTTGATCATGTTTGACTATGGTTTATGATGGTTGACAATGTTTGACCATGGTAGACCAAAGTTGTATATGGTTGACCATGCTTGGATATGGTTGACTTTGGATGACCATGTTTAACTATGGTAGACTTTGGTTGACCATATTTGAATATGGTTGGTTATGGTGGAATATGTTTAACTATCATTGACTTTAGATGAGTGTGATTAACTTTGCTTGACCATGGTTAACCATGTTTGAGTATGGTTGACTTTGTTTGACTTATGTTGACCATGTTGGACTATGGTTGACTATGTTGACTATGGTTAATCATGTTGAATATGGTTGAATATGCATGGATATGGTGGAATATATTTGATTGTGGTTGATTTTAGATGACTATGGTTAACTTTGTTTGAATTAGGTTGACCATGGTTTATTTTGGTTGACCATCGTTGACCATGTTTTACTATGGTTGACTATGGTTAATTATGTTTAATGTGGTTGAATGTTGTTGATTATGTGTTGGTATGCTTGTCTTTGGTTGACTATGGTTCACTTTGGTTTTACTGTTGTTGATTACGGTTCTCTGTGGCTGAACATGGTTGACGAAGATTGACCATGGTTGACTTTGGTTGACCATGGTTGGTCATCATTAATTATGGATTATTGTGTTTGACAATATTTTACATTGATGACTTTGTATGACCATGGTTCACTATGGTTGACTTTGATTTATCATGGGTGGCCATGGTTGACTATGGTTGACCATGTTGATTATGGTTATGTTCCATTGCAACATTCATCTTGGTTATTGAATTGCTATGTTCTTGAATGAGTGTGTCACATTGTGACATGCATCAAGGTTTATGTCATATTATGATGTTCCTTAAGAGTTATGTTGGATTGAGAAATTCCTCAATGGTTATTTCACATTGTGACATTCTTCTTCGTTGACTTATCTCGAATTGTTATATTCCTTAATGGTTGCATCAAATTGTTATCACCGAAAAATTTCTCATCACAAACATAGACAATGGATGAAGAAATAGTCAGCACAAGCACATCATACTACTAATAATTATGGAAGGATCACACTCAGTTTTCCAAGATAATCACAAAATTATACAAAAGTGGTTCTTAAGTTTCGTGCGTATTCAACAAAATCAACGCGCGCACATCCACATGAGCTAACATGGTGTACAATGCGCACAGTGCACGGTTCGCATGACTGACAGTTGGAAAATCCGTGTGGATGCAGAAATGGTGCATTGATGATTTTGGTTGGGATTCAACCACTTATGGGGTGGAGTAGATCTCACCCATACCTAAAATCACCCCAAAATTCTGCCTGGGGATCACTGAAAGGGATGGGAGGTACCTTCAAAGACCTCTCGTTCACATTTGAAACTAGTTTGGAAAAAGCTTGCCATCCTCTTATAAATAGAGGGCCATTATATGAAAATAAGAGGAAGCAATTTGAGTATTGTTATGATTTTCAATTTGTCTTTGAGAATCCATCATTCTTCTAGAACTCTTTGAGCATTCATAGCAAGTGTTGCACCTCTCTCCTCTTGAGAAGTTCAACTATCAATTCTTCACCATTGTATTTTCATTTCCAGCCATTGTTAGAAGAGAGAAACCTTTATATTTGAGGCATCAAGAGCCTTCCCAAGGATGAAGAGGGGACTCTTAAGTTCCCATATTTCTCCTTCCCAAGGAGGAAGAGGGGACTCTTAAGTTCCCATATTTCTCCTGGGTGTTATCAATTCGAAGATCAATCTCATTTGGTAACTATTCCTTATGTCTCTTTCTTGAATCGATTTTAGTTGTTACATGCTTAGTTTAGTTTTATTTCTTTGTTCTTTCTTTCTTGTTTTCTATTCAGTTGAGCCACTAATCAACTAACAAACAATTGTGCTTTCTTTCTAGCCTAGCTAGATAGTTAAGGGACCTCTTTTTGGTCACCCAAGTGGAAAAATGAACCCAACATATTGGCGACCATACTGGGGATTTGGATCAAATCCTCCCTAGTTAGGATATTAAGGCTTTCTTTCTCACTCATTTTTGTTTTCAGGGATTAAAACCGGCCTATTCTCACCTTCAGAGAGTAGGATTTCATCCCACATTGAGTGAAATTGCTCAAAATTTTTGTCCCTCCAACTTTTCTGTGTGCATGCGGGTTCGGGGAAAACATACGTGCGGTCCGAGCATATCCACGCTCTGTCATAACTCTTTAAACACACACTTTTTTCTTTGTGTGCAATTGTCTCTGGTTTAGCCACACACTAGTCTTATTTTTGTTGAATTGTAAGGCTTGAGCAGTTCACTTCCACCAAGTAGTTTAGATTTTATTTATGCACTATTGTAAAATCCATTGATAGCGGGCTTGGAGATCGACTCTTTCATACATATATTAAAGACACACATAGACATTTAGGGGGGATAAAAACAACCTTTACATCTTTTACTTCCTTACTTGCCACATGGATGGCCTAAAGCTTAGCATGTGAATTTCAATATCTATTTTTCTTTTACAAAGTAATCACACTAATCCGAGACTAGAAACTTATTTAAGTAATCTTGGAGTTTTCTCTTTCGTTACACCCTAGTGTGATATTTGAAATTAGAAAAGAGATTTCCTTAAAAAGTCTTCATCTCCCTTAAAGAAAATCAACCAATCTCTACGAGAATCCAATACCTATTATCTTATTTTGAAACTTAAATCTGAAATTTGTGAGGGCCCATATTCCCACATGCATACAATCCTAGGATAGTTTCAAATTCTTAGAGTAAATCACCTAGGAAGTCTAAAATATTGTAAGGGCCCACACATGCCCATATGTTCACAGTCTATGGATAGTTTTCAAGCTTTCTTAGATTAAAAAATATCCTAAGGAGATAAAAGAGTCAAAGTAAGGATGGCCATATCCACCATGTTAGCTTAGGATTCGTCGTTTGCAAGGGTCATTTGAAAAAATTTAGTAAGTTATCTAAAAAATACAAGTAAAGGACCACACGATGTCCACCATGTTAAAATATTGAATTTAAATTATTAAAAAACATATTCACCATCACCACTCCTTGCACATACTCTTACTCACTCAAAAAAAATTTGTTGGATACTTGAAACTCCTTTTTGGGCTTCACTTGTTTAGTAAGGAGTCTTTTGGCACACCATCATAAAAACGAAGTTGGTCAATGACCCCATCTTCACAACCTACTCTCACATTCTAAAATTAACCATAAACAACACACATCTAACATCCACAGGAGGAACACAAAAATAAAAGTGTAGTTTAGGTTAAGATCTTGGGGATAGGTATCCAAAAAAGTCCCATTATCATTTTTCTCATCTGAAACATAGAAAGTTGTGAATTAGGGTGCCATAATCGTCCCACTCAAGAATTCCTACACCACAAGGAAGGGAGACACCCATGAAGGGTCAAAGGTCGAATTCCAATCCAATTGTTCTATGTGTGCCTTCTTGGGTCACCCAACCCTTGGAAAGCATCTAGCCTATGACCGATTTCTGAGGCTAAAAATATAAATGTCATGATTGATGGACGTAGCTTAGTATCCCAATCTAGGATTTATCCACCCAAGGTGGTGGTTTTGGGTTGCAATAGCACCTTAGTTAGATTTTGAATGACTGTTGGGAAATATCTCCAGTACTTCTGGTATATTCCCCCTTCACCCCTCATTCTAACTGACTGTTCATCCCTTCACTAGCTTCTCCTCAATTAGATTTTGGCCTCACTGTCGAGTGCTTTTTTGGAGGTCTAGTGTTATTGGAGAGGAAGGACATTACGTCATATAGGATATGTGCACTTGTTGTTTGTTTTTTATTCCCTCACGCGGAGTCACAAAAATACCAAACTACCTTTCACATTGTGTTGATGTATGATTCTCACCACTTGATTACATACAGTTTATGAATACATTGTTTAAAGTAATTTGAAAGAAATTTTTCCTATCATTCTTCACCACCATTTACACAAACCCACCTGTAGGCTAGAATCATAGGGGAACCAAAATATCCTCGTTGTTCTAGGTGCTTGAGAAACATACCCCCAATTTTGGGTGGTGTTCCTAATTTTGTTGAGACATCAGAAGTACCACCACATACACTAGTTAGTGCTATGGTACTAGGATCAATAATTCTAGGGGCCACTTTTCTTGGAACCAATATCTAAAGTAACTCACAAACAAACCCTCCAACACAAGGAGGCAGAGCTCAAACGTTTTCACTAAGGAAAATCTCCCAAGGAACCACTTCCCCTCATATCATGGAAGAACCCACCCCCATCATGCCCTACTTGGATTCACTCAACATAACATATCTAACCAAACTCACAAATTATCCCATATTGCACGACCCCACTTGGTTGAATATGCCCACAAAGCTACCTTCTGAGATTCCTAAGTTTGAAGGAAAAGATGGAGAGGATCCAACCAACCATGCCATGTCCTTTCACTTATCATGTTCTTCCAATAACATAATGGAATATTCCATTTATCTATGGTTATTTCAAATAAGGCTCACTAGAACTATGTCCAAATGGTACTTAGATGAGAATTATGGGTCTCACGTAACCTTTGAGTCTTTAGCCAAAGAATTCATGTCATTTTTTCAACTCCCTATTTTTCATGACACTGGTTTGGAGATTCTCTTAGAATGAAAACAAACCACTTTTGGTCATATTTTTGACCATATTCATGAGTGGCCTAGACGTGAAAGCATATGTAAGGTAGATACCAAACCAAAACAAAGGCTAGATTGGTTCCTCTAATCACTCATTCCTACCCTTGCCAAAGATGTGGCTACAACCCTTCCCCAAACTGAAGACGAAGCCATCACTAAGGCATGACAATTTGACCTCATCTACTCCCAATAAGGTTACCTATACATTGTTCTTCCAGATGATCCTCATCCTTTTCCCTTTAGTTAAGAAAAACCTGGAACATCACATGCCGCTAATGGGTTGATTGGCTCCATGGCTCATATTCAACCACATGCACATCCAGTACCCACATATGGGACCAATCCATACTTTCCACCGTATGGGGGAACTCAATATTACCCTCTCCCACCTTCCCCTTCACCATTCATGGCACCTCCTCATCCTACTATGGGTACACATTTACCCATGTCCCTTCCCCAACCAATACCCATCCCACACCCAGTTCCCCCACCAACAACCTCATATCCACCCAGTAATATTGGAGCCACCTCCACTTCTTACAACCCATATGGACCCCCACAAGGTAATCCATATTATCCTTTTTCTGGTCCTCCCCAACCTATGGTACCCCCACATGGAAAACACTGGGAAGGGGACAACTTCATTCAACCTTCCCCTCTCCAAAAATTTCAAACATTTGAACAATTGAATACGGCCAACTTCCCTCACCAAACCAACAATAACCAGAAGAAGGGAAATAATAGAAACTGAGACAAGGTGGGAACCCCCCACAACAAAATCTCCAATATAGGGGAAACCAATGCCAACCCAATCCAAACCCTCAAGGGGGAAATAACAATGGCCAACCATGCCAAGGGAGAAATAACAATATTTGAACCAGCTACCCTTGCACATTATGTGGAGAATATGGTCATTACACTCACCATTTCCCCCAAATCGCCAACTACAAACATATGAAGGATGCCATGAATCCCCCGTGGGCACCCAATCCCTAAGGGCCACCACATGGACCTCCCAATTATATACCACCACCACCACCAGTGGTATGACAAAACCCTATCTCACACCAAGGATTCATTAACACTCAAACAAAAGTTCCCCAATGCCCACACCCATAGGGGTAGTTCCCTCCACTCAACGAGTCCCACTTAGGTAACACCACCGACCACAGTATGTTCCTCACTACTGAAGAGGAATTCCTTTTGCAAACTCACAGTTGCCAATATGGTACACTCTCTAATCCATTACCCACTACCTTGAAAAATCCCCAATCACCAACCGGAAAACCTTTGATGATCCATCGTCCTAACATTGAGGCCATTGCCCGCATATCTTGTGCACCATTACATAGAAATGTGCATAATTCTCATGCCCAAGCCACTCATAGCTACATCCTTATTGACAATCTAACACAATCGCCAACTTCAATGTCAGTTATGGAAGTCCTTCAGACATCCCTTCCCAATGAAAGGAATTACTCTCACAATTGGGGGAAATAGATTTCGCAAACACCCTCTAATCACATTTGACTTAGATAGAGCAGACCCATGAATCCCATCCTTAGTCACATTCCATATTCCAGTCAAAATCTGAAATATCATCATCCAACACTGCATCATTAATGAAGGAGCATCTACTTGCATCATGTCCAAAACAATATG
>JASDQU010309832.1:3215-18045 GCA_032191745.1 Picea mariana | reverse complement strand
CAATGTTCGTATAGTTAGATCAGATGGGGTGGATATTCTTGATGCCCCTCCTTCCAAAGACTCATTGAACCATCCTTCTACCCCTTCTCTTACACAAGAGGAACTTCCTAAGGGACCACCCTTAGGAGAATCAATAAAAAACCTACCACCCATGGGTCAAATCCCTATTTGGAAAACGGTCCAACAATTCGTTACCCAAATACCCTTCTTTTATCCTCCCCCAGGAGTAACAACATATCAAGTTTATTCTACCCTCACCTTACCTAATATGGTCATAGCCATCCTTGTATAATATCTAGAACCACCAGCTATGGTACCAGGTTTATCTCTCCCTCCTCAACTCGTGGTCCCATTACCACCATCAGTGGCTCATCCATCCACTCACCCAAACGGTCACACAGTTGGGGGAAATATTACCACCACATGAGACACTAATTCTCGCAACAGGGGCACCGCCGCAAACCAATGAGGCACATGAAAGAAGAAGGAACCTTCCCTACCTTCCCCACCATGCATCCCATCTCCATGCACACTGTGTGTCACTATTGGACACCCTACCAATACTTGCCCCACTTTACCCAAGTTGCAAAATCTCATTCCAAAACCCATAAGTGCGTCGCTACTACCCACACCAGTAGCCCCACCGTTCTCCCTAAAACCTTCTTCTTCCAAACCCCCAATTTTGAGAACCAAGCATGATTGCACTATCTTCTCTCATTATGGCCATTATACTCACCATTTCCTAGCCCTCCCTCAATTTCGAGACACCCTAACAGTAGTGCAACAAACCACATTTCCCAAATCCTCCCAACTGATCTCCTCCACATCCACAATCACTGACATTCACTACATTTCTATGTTAGTAAACGAAAGCATGAGATTCCCTTACACATTATGTTACCAGATGGATCATTACACATATCGATGCCCACTCATCATTGAGGGATGATCCCATTGAAGGGATTCTATTCCACCCATTACACCACCAATACACAACCTGATGGACCAAGCTATGAACAATCTTCATCCCAAAAATTATGGTATACCCCCTCCACAGCCAAACCTCCACCCTTCGACCCCACTTTCCATATCTATTCCACCACGATGCAAAAACTTCCCACCAAACCCACCAAACTCTCCTGTAACACCAATTTACATGATTCCCCTTCCCCCATACCATTCTACATCCAATTCATATATGGATATTTGGTTCATGAAGTCTACTGAAGGTCCTCATTCCCCTCTCATAGTTCCATCCACCTCATATTCAAATGATGATATCCAATATTCAACCCGACCTCCATCCATAGAGGCCTCACCTATTACCCCCATGAATCTCAACACCCCAATCACGCATGTTACAAACTCCTTGTACTCCCTCACCTTTCAATCCGATGAAGAAATTCTAGAGGTTCTATGAGCACCATATTACCCATGGGATTCCTTTCATCATTGATCCTTTTTTTTGGATCACAACGCCTTTCGGCCACCCTCAGACGCCCCTTTCTGTACCATATAAGATAAGGATTTCATCCCCTCTGGCCATGTGGAATAGTTCAAAAATCCTATACCTGCACATGACATGTTTTAAGAAGTAAATATGGAAAATATCTAACCCAAAATCAAGATAGACATCTCGGTTAAACCCAATGTCATGGAAGAAATCACTCAAGGAGCCGCATGCTCTCCTAAGGAAATCATAGCATATAAGGCCCTCTTCCAAGATTACTGAGATGTGTTTTCTTGGTCTTACACATAAATGCCAGGGTTAGACCCAACTGTTGTTGAATACCGTATTGACACATGGCCCGATGTTTCCCATGTTCATTATAAGAAATGCCCCCTTCATCCTTCTAAATCCTTGTCTATTAAAGTTGAAATCGATAAACTACGGGCCGCTGACTTTATCTACTCGATAGTCTACACATCATGGGTTTCAAACCCGGTTCCCGTCAACAAGAAATAGGGTACCATTTGTGTTTGCACAAAATTTTGTGACCTAAATCAAGCTTGTCCCAAAAACAACTTCCCCACTCCCTTCATCGACCAGGTCATCGATTCCTATGGCGGTCATGAAGTCCTTTCTCTCATGGATGGGTTTTCTGGCTATAACCAAATCCAAATCCGCCATGTGGATTAGTACAAAACTGCCTTTACAACCCCTTGGGGAACCTTTGCCTATCATGTCATGCCCTTTGGAATAAAAAACATAGGGGAAAATTTCCAATGCGTGATGACATACACCTTCTACGATCTCTCACATCATTCTTTCCTACTTGGATCACCTCACAGCTCGGTCCAAGAAATGTTCCCAACACATAGAGGATCTATGGATCATCTTTGAACATTGTTGAATATACAACATTCGACTAAACCCACTTAAATGTGTCTTCTATGTCACTGCAGACCACCTCTTGGGATTCATAGTATCCTAGCAGGGCATTACCATAGACCACCTTAAAGTTCAAACAATTAATGAAATCCCCCCTCCCATGAACTTATGCCAATTGGATAGCCTCCAAGGCAAAGCCAATTTCTTGCGGTGTTTCATCCCTGAATATGCCATTCATGCCCATGGTTTCTTACGATTACTATGATGCAACATTATGTTTCACTAAGACCAACATTCCCAAGCTTCCTTTCATTCAATCAAAGAGGCACTCAACAAATCCCCCTTAATTATTCCCCCAGACTATGATAGGGATTACATACTATACCTATCTACCTCAGAGGCTTCCATCACCCGTGTCCTCTTTAAGTTGACGATGATGAACTCGAACATGTTATTCACTATATGAACAAGAGCCTCTCATGACCACCACTCAAACCATGAGGAGAGGATAACTCTCTTTGTCCTTCTCGCAGTTCAAAAGATGTGCCACTATATCTTTCTTCACACTACCAAAGTATCGCAGATTCCAACCCAATGTATTACCTCTTGAGTCGTCACCAGGTGAATGGAGAATTCACTCATTGGATTGTCATTATTGAAGAGTATGACCTAGATTTTACCAACCCCAAGAGAAAAAAATCTTTGATCCCCTCCGAGCTTCTCATAGACTTTCCATCCAACTCCTCTGATCCCCTGGTCAATGAAGATTTCCCAAATGAGCATTTATTCTTCATATCGTTCAAAGACCCCTAGTATGACGATATTTTGGTCAATCTCCAAACTAAAAAATTTGGTCCCCTCCTTTCTCGAGATGATCTCCATCGCATCTGACACCAAGCCTCATGTTACCTCCTATGACTCATGTTACCTCCTCACAGGATATGTTCTCTATCGTATAGGTGTTGACACTATCCTTCGATGATGCCTCACCCTTGATGAAGCAGAAAAAGTTCTCAATGATTACCACAGTGGCGCATGAAGAGGTCACCTATTTGGCATGTCCATTACACAAAATATCATTTGGGTAGGTTATTTTTTGCCCGTGTTGTTTCATGACTGCATCCATGTAGTTAAGCGATGTGACGAATTTCAGATATACACACATAAGGCTCGAGCACCCCTTTCCCTCCTACACGCAGTCATCATAGTTGGCCACTTCTGTAAATGGAGAATTGATTTCATGACGTGTAACCCTTCGTCTAGTAATGAACACAAGTTAATTGTATTCATTGTTGATTACTTCACCAAGTAGGATGAAGCTATGCCCAAATTCAACAATATGGTCGACACAATGACGTACTTTTTCTTTAACCATGTCATCTCCTGCTTTAGGGTTTCCCTACAACTTGTCTCCGACCATGGTAATCACTTTGAAAATGAAGTCTTTGCAGAGATATATGCCAAATTGGGCTTCACCCATGAATTCGCCTCACCCTATTACCCATAGTATAATGGGAAAGTTGAAGCAATCAACAAAGTTCTAAAAACCATGCTTCAATGCACGATTGAAAAACAAAAGACCAATTGGCATCACATCTTTTCTCAACCTTGTGGACATATCAAAAAAATATCAAAATGGATACTGGTTTCATGCCCTTTCACTTAGTCCACAACATTGATTCTATACTCTCCATTGAGTGAAAAATCCCAATGCTGTGCAGTGCGATCGAGCTCCTACCCAACACATCGTCGCTTGAGCAATGATTGTTATCCTTCCAATCTCTCAATGAAGATCGACGGGGCTTGTTACAGAACAATGAAGCAGCTAAGAAGTGGTCCAAATCCACCTTCAACCGTCAAATCAACCTTCTATCTTTTACTGAAGACGACCTTGTGTTGGCCTACGATATCGCCCGTAATGCTCTTGGCCATGGAAAATTTGAATCCCTTTGGTGGGGACCCTATGTCATCCATCATTTCCTTACTAAGGTATCCTACATTCTGGCTCACCCTGAAGGGGATACCCTCAAGGTCCTGGTCAATGGGTTGTACTTGAAGAAGTTTTACCCCTGAATATAACCATTTTACCCTAGGTTTTCTTGCTTTCCTAGTTATTTTTAGCCTTTATTTTTTTGGATTTATCTCTCTCACTATACGAGCCTAATATTGTATCCTTGTTTTTGACAGATGAATCCTCCATTCACTTATCACAATGAGTACGTGGATGGAGCTAGCCACTGGACCCAGAATCTCACTTCAGCATCCTGGGCCATTTACACCCCCGACCATATGTTGCTCCACTCTAGCAGCATATGCCTCAAACCTGCCACCAATAACCAAGTTGAATATGTTACCATCATTGGTCTCCTCTATGAGGCTAGTCACCTTCATATTCGTCACCTCAGTGTTCTCTTAGATTCTCATCTCATTGTCCACCAAATCAACAACGTGAATCATGTCTGTGATCTATGTATTTATCACAAGTACCTGTATGTCAAAATTTTGTTATGTAATTTTGAGTCCATCACATTTACTCATATTTCTAGAAACCTCAATCAGATTGTAGATCACATTGTGAATCAAGTACTAGATTGACATTTATCACATTAAACATACATGTCTCATTCATCCATCATCAAATAAAACAAGTGCACAAACCATATCATAANAATTTTGAGTCCATCACATTTACTCATATTTCTAGAAACCTCAATCAGATTGTAGATCACATTGTGAATCAAGTACTAGATTGGCATTTATCACATTAAACATACATGTCTCATTCATCCATCATCAAATAAAACAAGTGCACAAACCATATCATAAAAACATTAGACGCATAAAAAATCCAAATGGTCTACTCATATATAGATCACAAATGTCAAATATGTGTTTGATACAAAAATCCTTAGCTCCACGACTAGGCCCTCTCAATCAAACCCTCAGTCTATACAAAATTGGAGTTCATAGACTCCTATACATCATACAAAATTAGGTTATGCCTGTACAATATCACACTATAACCTTGGTGAACCTATCTGTGGTATGTCCTCACCAGTAAGGGGGTCTCCCTAGGGGGCATATCCCTCATTGGAATATGCCAAGTCATGGAAGCCCCTACTACCGCTGCACATTGAATCAAAAACCGCCAATGTGGGTCCCCACCAATACACTGCTCCAAGGCTCTCTAATCCTGAATCCACATCTACAGGTCCTCAGGCACCCCGTCCATCACGACCTCAAAACATCACCTCAACTCCTTCGTTTCTCAGTCCCGTGCCACCTCTTCATATCTACCCTGCATCTCTACAGGTCCTTCTCTCATTGCATGCAATGGAACCACCCCAGGATCATCATATAGACGATGCCTCCTATCCTTCCCCTTTGTAGCTCACTCATCCTCTAAACCCTGCACTGCATCAGCCTCTTGGTAGCTGGGTCCCACATCTGCCTATCCAAAACACAAAAGGTGTATCATTACTTTAAGACATACAAGTATATACAATAAAATAACATACCAATATGTGAAATTACAACAAACTCACCTTTATCATCCCAGTCTTCACCCAATGGAAAGAACATATTCGGGTGGTACCTGAAATCAATCCCATGATACGAGAAATTGTAGAAACCTATGGGGTCTACCACCAGACTTGCTCAAATAAAAGATTAAAGTGCTTCCGTGCACCACCCCCACCCTGGCATGGAAACAATTGTCCCCATATCACCAACCTGGGATGTTGTATCCCAAGCGAGTCCAAAATTGCCCGAGGGAATAACAACACTACCCTCTCAAAAATAAAATCACAAAGGACTGAACCAAAGGCGAACTCACCGTCTCTTGCCACCACACATCTATCCAAATTTTCCACCATGCATTGATGCATTTACCAAGCCCAGGAAAACATGCGCCCCCCATAACCTACTCTACAATCACCATCTAGGCGCTCGAGATGCGTTGGATCCCTAGTGACCCGTAAATTCGTACAACAATGGTGCAAAAAAATTGCATCTCCAGGGAATCAATTGCTTCTATACTAATTNCCATCGTACCTAAGCATTAAGGGTTGGCCAACACCCCCACACTCACCCCCAAAGGGATCCTCATCTTTTTTTCCAACTCCGTTCCCAGAAAATGGAGTCCAGTTAGGAAATAAATATCAATGTTTGTAGTGATGCGGATCTCATGCCCCTACACCATGAAGAGATATCGACCAGGCTGCCACATCCACACATTAAAATACAGTAGTGCTTGCTGTGACTGGAGTAATGAGTAGCTAAAGAATTTCAATAAAATAGCATGGGCCAGATGTCTTCAGATACGAGCATCCTCCCCCACCATCCTCCGTAGAGACTCCCAGTCTCTCTGACATCACTGGACTTACATCCTCTCACCGATATGTAACTTGCATACAATCCAACATATATGTATTAGTTTTCATCATCTACAAAAAATCCAAATACAACCCCAAATCAAAAAATTTCCCCACGCAAATGTTCTCTTAACAATCGTGCACTTCAACGTGACTCTTTAGTTAACAGTCGCACACATCAACACGATTGTTCGGTTAACATTCAAAAACATCAACGAGTATGTTCTCTTAACAGTCGCATGCTAACATCGTTACTGAACCCCCGACAACCACACACATATGCGTGGTGTTTCATTTAACATACGTGCATATGTGCGTGGTTGTCCTCCAAATAGTTGTGCACATTTGTGAGGATGTGACCCTAACAACCGCTCCCAACCCCAACCCAGACCACACATCTGAAACTCGGATCTCCACACACATACACACACAAACGTTTTATACAGCTGCACACTGTGTGTGGTTATTTAAATTAACTCCACGTGCATATGCTTAGCAATCCAAAAATCCACCGCGTAGTCCTAATTACCTAACCCCAAAAAAGACCGTACCCGTACGACCTCCAGTACCCCCTAAAAAATATCTAAACTATGCAGGAGGTTTTGTCAACTTATCTAGCTCTCTCACCGCCTGAGTCTTGGCTCATATGCTCTCAAACGGTCACTAATTTCCAATCACACAACTCACATATCCCCACAACAACAAGTACAAATGAGGTGGCAATGTAGGCCCCATGCCCATATATACGCCCCTTTGCAAAACTTCCTCACTTATGTTTCAGAGCATTAGAGCTCCAATTTTCATACCATTTGCACCTCCAGGAGCCATACCTGATCATATTCACAATGGTACTCTTGGTCGCTCATTTCAATCCGAAGCCCTGGGGGCCACTTTTAGTGCCCTGAGCACAGGTACACATCACCTTTCCACATTTTATTCTCAAATAATTATTATATATTATTTATTTTTAGATATGTTTCACGTTGGGTATTTGGTTTGTATGTACAAGTCCTCATCAGTAGCCTCATTCACACCATCAGCTGTGGCTTGTGGGCTTCCTTTGGCCCCTTCAGGTATATATTCAAAATTGGCATGAAATCCCACCCGCTTCTCATAGTTGCATTTTCCAATCATACCCCCTGACATTTATCCTTAGGGTATCTACGTGAGGCTCTGCAACACCCTCACCTCCATCCATTCTGGTGTTTTCATCCGCTAGCCTCCCCCCCCACATGATTCTTCCCCCATATGCTTTCTATTAAGCACATTGATGTTGATGATGATTATCCCTCCTTAGGATTGGGATTCCTCGAAGTTTTGCATCTTAGAGAATGTACCTCATACATTTTCTCATCACTTTTTTATCCTACTCACTCTGGATTCCCACATCATATGGTTTTTGTTTTAATAGATGAACCTTTGCATCATCATTTACCTTCCATTTCATCCACCACCACTTTCCCATATACAAGCTCATCCTCCATTCATCTACCCGGTACAGAAACTAACCAATGGGCCCTCCACCCTCCACTAGTCTCTACTTGCGCCCTATATTGGTCGATCCATACTTCACTGGGGCACCTGTTTCTGTACATGTACTTTCAACCCCATTATTTATTCATTTGGTAATTGTATAAAACATCTTTTAAAACCATCAAGTAATGTATATTTTGGTCATCGCAACCGGTGACATTTTTCCTTGCCACACAACAACCCATGTCACCCTTGGTTAGGTAATTTTTACTTCCCTCATTACCTCTGCAAGATATTTGTACCTTGGCCGAAATTTTTACCATTACAGACACCCATGTCCCCCATCGCCATATTTTGACATTTTTTACATATCCTTGCATTCTCACCCGTTCAACACAATTTTACCCCATATCTGGTCGTCCCGCTCACACTAGATCATGTTTTACAGTTTCTTCCATCCACCAACACCTCCCAAGCAAGGTAAAATCCTGAGTCCCCTATATATTCCAGACACCGTTCATGATTATCATCCCATTCACCTTCACCAATATAGTTTCTGACACCATTTTGATCAATCGATGTCAAGAAGCCCTTTTCTTCTTGCAGTCGTGCCTCCTTCCTTGTCGACATCAATACATGGTTCCAGGAAGGTGGCATTATATTGGATCTCGTCCCTCCATTAATGAGTAGCCTCAGATGACACAGAAAGAGTCATCATTTCTTTCTGATGTCATTGACCTCCATAAAATTCGACACCAACCAAGTTTCATGTTACGATGGGTCTTACTATGCAACCATTGTTGTTTATAGTAGAAGCCCAATACCTCTGAATTTGATAGGACATGAATGCCTTTGATTTGTTCACCTCTCGATTCATAGCTAGTTCAGTCATCCAAACCATCATATGTTGTTTTTTACACCCTCGAGGGTGTTGCAGATATCTACTTCACCAACAATATTAGTCACCGTTATCATTTTATAGCTTCATGACACGAGCATTGGGCATGCCTGCCTTGTTTGTACAAAAAAAATATTTTTTTTGAGAATACCTGGCACAAATATTTTTGACCCCTCTCCCTCCAACAAATTTCTCTCACCATCCCTCACTACAATATTTTCTCATTTTTTTATACAATGAATTCATAACCAAAATAAATGATGATGTATTTTGGATATACATATGCTCCTAACCTCACACATCAAAGGGCATCTCTTTTCACCAAAAAATTGCTCACCACAAACACAAACAATGGATCAAGAAACAGTCAACACAAGCACAACGTACTACCAATAATTATGGAAGGATCACACTCAGTTTGGCAAGATAATCACAAAACTATACAAAAATGGATCTGAAGTTATGCACGTATTCAACACAATCAATGTGCACACATCCACGTGAGCTAACACAATGTACAATGCATGGTCCGCACAACTGACAGTCGGAAAACCTATGCAGATACAGAAACTCCGCATTCATGATTTTGGTTGGGATTCAACCACTTATGGGGTGGAGTATATCTCACCCATACCCAAAATCTCCCCAAAATTCCGCATGGGGATCAATGAAAGGGATGGGAGGTACCTTCAAAGACCTCCCATTCACATTTGAAACTAGTTTGGAAAAATCTTTCCATCCTCCTATAAATAGAGGGCCATTGTATGCAAACAAGAGGAATCAATTTGAGTGTTTTTATGTTGTTCAATTTCTCTTTGAGAATTCATAGCAAGTGTTGCACCTATCTCCTCTTGAGAAGTTCAACTATCAATTCTTCACCATTGTATTTTCATTTTCAGCCATTGTTATAAGAGAAAAAGATTTGTATTTGGGGCATCAAGAGCCTTCCCAAGGAGAAAGAGGGGACTCATAAGTTCCCATATTTCTCCTAGGTGTTATCAATTTGAGATCAATATCAATTGGTAGCTATTCCTTATGTATCTTTCTTGCATCAATTTTAGTTGTTACACACTTAGTTTAGTTTTATTTCTTTGTTATTTCTTTCTTGTTTTCTATTCAGATGAGCCACTAATCAACTAACAAAATGATATTATGTCTTTCTATCCTAACTAGATAGTTAAAGGACCTTTTTTTTCTCACCCAAGTGGAAAAAAGAACCCAACACACATTTCAACATTCCTCAATGGTTATGTTTTATTATGACATTATTGAATGGTCGATGCATTGTGATATTCATCTTGGTCAACTTATGTGGAATTGTTACGTTCCTCAATGGTTATGTTGCATTGTGACATTCACCAAAGGTTATTTCAAATTTGTGGTATTCCTTAATGGTTATGTGACATTGCAATGTTTATCTTAGTGGACTTATGTTGAATTGTAGTGTTCCTCAAGGGTTATCTTGCATTGTGACGTTCATAAAGGGATATGTTGGATTGTTACATTCCTTAATGGTTATGTGACATTTCAACCTTCATCTTGGTTGACTTATGTTGAATTTCAATGTTCCTAAATGGTTATGTCGCAATGCAATGTCCCTTAAGGGAAATTTTGGTTTGTGACATTCCTCAATGGTTATTTCATATTGCAATGTTTATATCATGGTTGAATTATGTAGACCATGGTTGAATTTAGTTGGTCATGGTTCACTATGCTTGAATTTAATTGATTATGGTTGAACAGAACAACCATGTTTGACTATGGTTGAATTTAGTTGGCCATGGTGGACTATAGTTGACCATGGTTGACTAGGGTTATGTTACATTGTGATATTCATCTTGGTTGACTTATGTTGAATTGTCATGTTGAATACAATTATGTCACATTATGATGTCCATCAAGGATTATGTTGCATTGTGATGTTCATCAAGGGCTATGTTGTATTGCAACATTCCTCAAGGGTTATGTCACATTATGACATTCATCTTCATTGACTTATGTCAAATTGGTACATTCCTCAAAGGTTATGTTACATTACAAAGCTATCCAAGGGTTGTTTCCTTGAGTTGTATATCAAGGTTTTTGTTTCATTATGATGTGCCTGAATGGTTATGATATATTGTGATATTTATCTTGGTCAACTTATGTGGAATTTTTGTGTTCCTCAATGGTTTTGTTGCATTATGATGTTCATTATATGTCAAATTTGTGATGTTAATTAATATTTATGTTGCATTGAGATGCTCATCCTGGTGGACATATGCATAACTTTAGTGTTCCTCAAGAGTTATGTTACATTATGATGGTCCTAAAGGGATATCTTGGATTGTGGTGTTCCTCAATGGTTATGTGGCATTGGAACATTCATCTTGGTTGAGTTATATTGAATTTCTACATTCCTCAATGGTTATGTTGAAATGCGATGCTCCTCAAGGGCTATGTTCCTCAACAATTATTTTGTATTGTGAGATTTATCATGGTCGACTCATGTAGACCATGGTTGAATTTGGTAGGACATGGTTCACTATGATTGACTTTAGTTGACTATGGTGTTAGAAAAACAGGATCGTGGAGAAATAAAATAAAAAAAATTCAGAAATAAAACACAAAAGATACACAATACATTAGAGACATAGATATATGTGGTTCATCCAGTGTGGGCTATGTCCACTAGAGAAATTTTCAAGTCCTTCCTTTTTATTATCCAACAAAATGAATGGATATAACCTAAAACACACCCATTGTAACTTCATCTTCTTCCTCTCACATTATCCTCTCTCAGAATACAATATTCACGATAATACATAGCCGCAATACGATTCCCTCATAAAATAGGGTTTCCTTCTAGGGAAAAAATCCCTAAAATAACTTTTAGCGTCAGATATGTGACCTTATAATGAACGGTCCAGATTGACTATGAAATAACAATATTTAACAAGGAATTTTTTCCCAAAATCGACAATTGTGTAGGATAAATACCCCCCACACTCCCGTTAGGGAATGGGGTCCAAGCATGGCTGAAGAAAACATTTGAATCAAGAAGATAATCAAGCTCCACAAACAACAACCTCCCACTTGGAGACTGATCACAACAAATCCACTGTTGCTATACTTGTTGGACTATGATTGACCTTGGACCTGGAAAATTTCTCATCTTCACATTCATTCTTGAAGACCAACTGAAACTGACCAGGGACATATTTTCTCCCTGGTTACTCCCTTTCTTAACATGTCTGCAGGATTCTGGCTACTATGTATCTTTTCCAACTTCAAATATCCATCTTTCATGAAAGATCGTATTAAATGGTAACCGAGTTTTATATGCTTAGTATTAGAATGGAAGGTCGAGTTATTTGCAATATGAATGGAACTCTTTCTATCAGAATACAACCTGCTATTCTCCTGCTTCTTTCCAAATTCCTCCACAAACCAAATCAACTCTTTACTAGCCTCTGTAACAACAACATACTCTGCATTCGTTGTTGAAAGTGAAACAACCATTTGCAGTTTTTAAATCCAACTTCCTATGTTCCACCTATAGTAAAAGCATACCTTGTGGTGCTCCTCCTGCTATGTTTATCACCTACCATATATGAATAAACATATCCATGTAGAACAATGTTTGAACCTCCAAAAAATAATGCATGAGTAGCAGTACCTCTCAAATACTTGAGAATCTACTTTACTACCTCCCAATGTTCTTTACTTAGATTGTTCATATACTTTCTCACAACTCCCATTGCATGTGCAATATATGGTCTTGTGCAAGCCATCACATACATCAAGCTGCCAACTATTGATGAATAAGGGACCCCATACATGTATTATATCTCCTCTTGTGTCTTGGGACATATTTCCTTATTCAATTTGAAATGGTTGGCCAAAGGTGTACTAATTGGTTTTGCATTCTGCATTCTAAACATATCCAACACCTTCTCTATGTACTCACCCTCAGACAATGCCAATTTGTGATTTTTCATGTCTTTTGTTATTCTCATACCAAGGATTTTCTTTAGATAAACCAAATCCTTCATGAAAAATGAATTAGATAATTTCTTCTTCAACACATTTATATACTGCATATTAGACCCTGCAAAAAGCATGTCATCTACATGCAATAGCAAGATAATATAGCTTCCATTTTCTATCCTTTTAAAATAAGCACAGTTATCAGAATGACATCTACTATAACCTTGTTCTATAATAAACCTGTCAAATTTCAAATACCACTTCCTTGTAGCTTTATTTAGGCCATACAAGATCTTATTCAACCTGAATACCAAATTTTCTTCTCCTTTGACCTCATACCCCTATGGTTGCTGCAGATAAATCTCTTCCTCCAAATCCGCAAGGAGAAAATTTGTTTTTACATCTAACTATTCAAGATGAAAATATTCTACTGCCACAAGACTTGAAATAGTCCTAATTGAAGTCATATTAACAACAAGAGAAAATATTTCATCAAAATATATACCTTTATTTTGTGCAAACCCCTTTACAACAAGTCTATCCTTGTACCACTTTTTTCCTCTATCTTCTTCCTTGAACTTGTAAACCCATTTATTCTGCAATGTTGTTTTTCCTGCAGGCTACATAACCAAGTCCCAAGTATAGTTATTTACAAAGGAATCCATTTCCTCTTTCATGCCTTGCTCCCACTTATTTTTAGTGTCTACATGCATTGCCTCTCCATAACTTTCTAGTTCACTAGAATTAGTCAACAATAAATAATACAATGAAGGAGAGTATCATTCAGGGGGTATACTCAACCTGGTAGATCTTCTAACAACACTTGCAGTAGTTTGAGGTACCTTCTGCTCATCTTGTTGTACATTTTGATTTTCTGGTACCTTTGGAATTTATTTTTTAGTGATCTCATCAAGCACTGTGTATTCTGGTTTTTCTTTTTCCCATTTCTTTCCCTGCAACTGATCTTTGTACCTGACGTTCTCATCGAGTATGACATCTCTTCTCCTAATGATTTTGTGATTTTAATAATACCATAAGAGATAACCAAAATCATTAAGATTGTATCCAATAAAGGTACACTTCTTGGATTTTACCTCAAGATTTGTTCTATTTTCTTTATCATTATGGACAAATGCTTCACAACCAAAAGTTTTCAAAAAGGAATAGTTTACCTTTTTACTTGTCCATGCCTCCTCTGGAATTCCACCATCCAAAAATATTTAATGTCCTATGTTTATTAATTAAGCATCAATATATATAACATCTGCCCAGAACTGTAAGGGAAACCCTGCATGCAATCTCATACTCCTTGCATGCTCCATGATGGTCTTGTTCATCCTTTTTGACACAACATTTTCTTGTGGTGTTCTTGGAATTATCTTATCTCTACGAATATCATGGTATGAATATTAATAATCAAACTCCTTGCTGCAATATTCATCTCCATTATATGATCTGGGACACGCCAACCTTTTTCCTGTCTCATTCTCAACTAAAGCTTTCCATTTCTTAAAAGTGTCAAAAACATTAGATTTTTTTCGAATGCAATAAACCCAAATTTTTCTAGTTACATCATCAATAAAATTAACATAATAATGAGAGCCAACAAGAGATGATAAATGAGTTGGTCCCTATACATATGTATGCATAAACTGTAACCCTTCACTCCTTTTTTCTTTTCCAACTCTGAGAAATATGACTCTCTTCTGTTTTCCATAAACACAATGCTCACAAAAATCCAAATCAATTTGTTTAAGATCTGGCAACACATTTCTTTTGTGAAGT
>JASDQU010309831.1:138545-148655 GCA_032191745.1 Picea mariana | reverse complement strand
CTCAAACTTCTTTAATACTGCATGGTCTTCAATCTTTGACACCTTATCCTCAAGTGCCTCCTCCAATTGGGTTGCAAATAATTGACAACCTTTCCTGTAGCACTTCTTCAACTGCATTGCTGATATTTCTTTGATAGCAACAACTCTGGGATTTCCTTAGACTATTTTCTGATTTCCTTCCTTATCCAGGAAAGTGAATGCCTTGTTACAATAGTCCAAGATGGCATGGTGTTGGTCCAACTATTCCATCCCAATTAGACAGTCATAAGAACCTAAAGGAGGAATGTTCAATTCAGCCTTTGTGCTCAGTCCATTCATGTCCACTAAATAGGACTTAACTAACTCAGTGAATTTTCTCTTAGTTCCTATAGCCAGTTGCACTAACCAAGAATTTTCATGTTTACTTCTCAACAAATGCAAAATTTCCACCACTCTAGGATATACATAACTATGTCTAGCCCCTGAATCGATTAAAATAGTAAATGCATGGTTGTTGATCATACCTTCCACTTCAGTCATGTGCGACTGATATTCTGCTTGCTTGTTTTCCAGGGCTGCCTAGATTCTTGGTATTCTACTGCCCATTTCCTCCACTTTTTCAGCTTGCTGAACATTGTGGACAACTCTTACTTTGTCATTTATGTGGGGGCAATCTCTGTACCTATGATTTCCTTTACAACCCCAACATTCCATAGGTGGTTGTCTTGGTATTTTTCCACCTACTTCAGCCTTCCTGGGCTCTCTAAAACTCAGTTGTCCTTGAGGGCCATTCCTGAAAAATGGTGGTTTGATTCCCTTTTTCCTTTGCTTCCTCTTAAACTTCTTCTTGTCTTCCCAATATTTTTGGAAAGTAGGCTTTTCTTTTTGCTGATCATACAAGCATTTTTCTCTCCTTATAGTTTCTTCCATAGTCTTTGGGTTATCATACTGGATCTTTTCACTGATGGAAGATGGTAGTCCACTCAAATACCTTTGAATTTTGACAGTCTCTTCATTGATGAAGGGGACATACTTCAACAACTCCAAAAGCCTTCGTTCATATTCATCAATGGTCATGCCTCCCATCTTGATTTCAAAGAACTCTTTCATCTTTTTGTCATAGTATCTCTTAGTTAATTACTTCTTTTCAAAATGTCTCTTGAACTCCCTCCAAGTAACATTCTTCTCTCTGACGTGTTGTACTTGCACAAGCTGCTCCCACCATATGGATGCCTTTCCTTTAGGTTGGTAAATGAAAATTCTTCCCTTTGCATGAGAAGAATAGTTCTACAATTGGAAATATTTCCTCATGCCCAGCAACCATGTCTCAGCATCTTCATCTTTTTTATGTTCTCCGTCAAAAGTAGGAGGCTTAATCTTGTTCATTTAACCCTTCAGTTCATCCACTCCATATCTCCTATGATTTCTGGTAGGAGATGGGCTTGAACTACTGTGTGCCTCCTTATTGGAATGTTTTGGGGAGTGACGATGATGCCTGCTAATGCTTCTTGATCGTCTTTTCCTCTCAGGGTTATTGCGACTCCTTGTTTTTCTCGATTCACTCTACTTATCCAAATTTTTCTCGATTCTTTCCAAAATCTGCATCAACTTTAAGTTGATTTTTCCTTGTTGATCCCTGGATTTCATGAGATTTTTGTTATCTACTCGGTGAGCCTGGGCATCTTTATGTAATCATTCAATGATTTTCATCATATGCTCTTCCTTGTCCATCTCTCCTCTGTGCCCGTTGGAGTTCGATTCTTTCACTCCTAAATGGACATCCATTCCTTTTACTTCATTCTCTGAACTGGAAGCATTCCGTGCCTCCTCCATTTCTTTGTACTCAGTGGAAATTCGTTGCGGTCTTGATACTCGTTTAACTCTGCAAACACAACGTGCAGTCAACCGGATTTTTTCAAGCCATCAGTCCTTAACAATTCCCACAGCATTCATAAACCAATTTGATTTAAGAAAAAACGTTTAGATTTCATTTTTTTTCCGAGCTTTTCCTCTTCTCTGTAATAAATTTCAGGCACTAGCCCCTTTCTCTGAGTCCCCAACCCATGTGATCACGGTTCGTGACCAAGCGCTAAGTCAAAAAGTGCTTACTCGGGCCTTTGACTTTGGAAATTTTCAAAGCACAACACAACAATCTCTCGAAGTTATGAGTTCCCGGACTCGTGAAGTAGAGTGGATCAACAGTCCACATCTACCCAACATCTAACAGTTGACACTTACTATGGAACCTCAAGTGTCTGAGTTCTGGGACTTCAGGTCTTTGGGACTTCGGAGCTTCAGAGGGTTTCACATCCTCACATCCAAATTGTTAATCTCTGAACATTCCCAATCACCTTTGGTGACGTCATCACATTACATCACTTAACATTTTCCCAATTGCAGGGGCATGCAACGGTGGTTTGTATTAACCCACCTTTCATCCCACAATTCTCCTGACACTAGCACATAATCTGTTGGTGAAACCACGATTTGGATTGCGGGATTGCCTTGGAGAATTAACTTCCATGCAACTTGGGTCCCCACAATGCCTTTTGGCCATTGATCTTGACGTATCATGATCGACGCCACTATGGGTCCTCCGAACTTTAACTACATTACCTAACCTCGGCCCCACTAACCCTTCTCATATAGGATGCCACATGGCGGAATACTAGCGGTTGATACGTGGCCCACGCGCTATGTTCCAAATGCCATTTCAATCTTCCACAGGTTCAAAACCCACTGACACGTGGCACACATATTATGTTTCCACATCACCTCCAGATGATGTCCTCATGACTCACCACTTCGACTCTTCGGGCTTCAGAAGTTTCAACTCCTCCACGCTCGCTTTTTCTCGGAGCGCTTTCTCTCTTAGTTCACGATCTACCGACACGTGTCCTCCTTCACGATCAACGGCTATGAGTGACTTCGACACTTCGGGCTTCGGGATTTTCAAACTCAGAGCACTTGCCTCCTCATGAAGTACTTCCACCCAAAGTACATGATCTCTTGATGTGCATCCTTCACAACAAACGGTTGCAATCTACTTTGGCCTTCGGGACTTCAAGAGTTTGTCACACTCCACAATTGAAATCCTCCAAAGTGACTTTCCTTTGCCTTCATGAACATGGATCTAATGGTCAGGCTCTTTTCCTACGATCTACGGTGTAGATCTCCTTCGGAAGTTTGTGCCTCAACACATTCCACTTCTCCCGATTGCCGAACTCCAAAAGGCTTCTAGGATAACCTTCCTGCACCTTCTCCGGATCTGACGATCGTAAATAACTCTCATTTTTTCCAAACAGATCCTACGGCTCCAACACCCCAAGTGTTCAGCTCTCTCTCTCTCTGTGTGGTCAAATACCACACCGACTACGGTTTTATTCTATCGCTACTCGTCCTGAGCTTCGTAACATGGCCAAGTAACCCCTTGGCACTCAAAAACATTCAAAGGTTCGAAATTCATTCCTCCGAACACCATTTCCACTCGAAACCTTGGGTCCAAAGACCACTTATTCGGCCCATCCAGGCATATTGTAACATCCCCGACCCTCCAAAGACCGGGTAATGCTACCACGCGGAATATACACTTATATATATAACATGCATTTTAATGAAATAAAATACTTAACACAAAGTAATCACAGAATTACTACTAAAACACACTATCGATGAAACTAACATTAATTCATATATGCAACAGAATATATGATAACATTCAAGCATCACAAAACATGCATAAAATACATAATTAAACACAGCAATGATACTTATCTTTTAGTTGGAGTAAATACACCAATTGTGTGTAGACCTTCCATGAACCTCCCAGCCTTAGACTGCGTTTCTCATCACTCTCAGCAGTAGGTCACCCCCGAGCTGGGACTAAACTCCACCAGGAAATGGAATTCTAGGATTGGCAAGGACAACAAGGAAGTTTCACTAAGCAACAGGAAGGATCTTTTATCCCAGGAGCCACTTACACCCACAACACACAGACCCTCATTCCCCACATGCATGCTCCACCCCAAGAGGATACACCTTCACTAATGCAAGTCCATCGACTAGTACACCTCCCTTACCTTGGGCTTCAGCAACAGGTTGAACCAGAAGTCTCAGAGAACTGTGGCTGTTACGAGACTCCCTTCCAGGAAAACTCACTTCCAAGAAGACTCTCTCACCTGGGAGAGTTGCTCACAGGCCTGACAGCCTACCTCTTCAACCAGTATTCGACTCAGCTACATTCAGGTACGGGTGATAGCAAAAACAACACCAACAGGGAAAAATGGGTATGGACACCCAAAAAGACAACACCCTAATGCTAAGTCACAACACGGCTCAAGGGACTATAATTGTGTCGGGCTTCACAGGAAACAACACAGGACGACTTGTGTGTCAGGCTTCACAGGAAACAACACAGGATGAATTCTCCCTTTCTGGTTTCAGATATGCGTGAGGGTATGTCGAGGTCAGTCAATGAAGGTCTCGGGTTCACGTGTAGGATGGGGGAATGGAAGGACGAACTACCTTCCCCGTGAGGGTTTCCTTCACTGTGTGCAGATATGAAGATGCAAAACGGTTCACGTGAAACATGTGATAATGGTAGGAAGACTCGGGCAGAGGATGGAAGAATGATTTCTGAACCCCCCAACACGAGTTGATGCTTCATCTTTAGCTGCATGTGCCTAGGTCAACACTTGTCTTCCTGGAGCTGCATGCACTCCATTTAGCCTACGTCCCACTTTCTAGGAACTTAGGATAACAACAATCATATCATGTTCCCTTAGTCTTTAGGAAATAATATTAAAATATTATTCCTCTAGAGGTAAGACCCTTGTCTTACCCCCTAGGCCCAAATACTTAGCCCCCCTTTCTTACCCTACCTAGTGGAGCTTAGTCCCCCATAACTCTTCTTCATGGTTGGTCTACACACAACAGTGTTTATATTTTATTAATAATCTGCATAATTACATATACAAACAAAATCAGGCTCGTAGCCTTGGCATCTGGCTCACCGGCCTAATAAATACATAAGTCTTTCAGATTCTAACCACTTGGCTCACCAGCCTATAAGAAAAAATTACAATTCAGAAGGGGCTCGGCCTTGGGGTATTACATAAATCCCTGTGACCGTGTCCTCTTTCTTTAGGTCTACCTTTGGCCATCATCACCTCAGATGTAGAGTTTTCTGAATTGGTTTTCTTCCTTGTTCCTCAGACAACAGTGCTCCAACAATAACATCAAACTCAATACTTTCTGTTGAACTGAAAGTAATAGAGGTAACAAAGTGATCCCATGACGCGGGCAAAGTACAAAATAATGTAATTGCCTTATCTTCAGATTCAAATTTCACTCCCATGCTATCCAACTAGACTAAAAGAGTATTAAAAGTATTTAAATGATCAATTATTTTTGTACCTTCCTTCATGCGCAAAATGTACAATTGCCTTTTCAGGAAGATCTTGTTCGTCAAGGATTTTGTCATATATAATCTTTCCAGCTTCGTCCATAAACTGACTATTGTCTTCTCCAAGACAATGTTGAACATAACATCATCGACCAAACACAGGCATATGGCACTCAGTGCTCTCACATCAATCTCATCCCACTCATCGTCTGAAATGGTCACGGGTTTCTTTGTTTTTCCCAAAAGCATCTTCACCACGCCTTGTTGCACGAGCAGATCATGCATCTTCACCTTCCAGATTTCGAAATTGTTCTTGCCATTGAACTTCTTGATTTCAAATTTGACACTCTGCGTCTTCACCATTAGTAGAAGAAACAATTTTCAGAAAAACACCACTGCTTATAATAACCAATGCCCTTTGAAAGATACGTGGAGGAATGATCTTACTCAATGTTGAACAATAATTTTAAAAGATTTAATCCAAAAAACCTTTTTATAAAAGAGGCCACCTCAAATATATATTATAAATTATCCACCTATGAAATAAAATTATCCTTTATAAATATATTTATCTCACCTTCTATTAAAAAATATCCTCCACTCTTATGTGATTCTTTTAAAAAAATTGAATATCTCGTCCTCTTAATGAAAAGTCAACTATGATATAAACATCATAACTTCATCAAAAATATTGCTTAACATGTGTTTCATGTATTGCTTAGTTAATGGGACATGACCACCGCATCAAGATGCAATGTTTGCAAGCATCATACAAGACGACATTAATCTCTAACGCCATTGAGTTGAACGGAATTTTATGCTAATGATGTGCACCTTAATCTCTGATGCCATTAAATGGACTCCTCGAACTACGATGAAGGAATGGACACTATGCAAATGTTTCATGATCCGCAGCACACAGATTCGACAATGCTCCCCTAAAGATGACAAACCAGCGTTGAAATTCGATTTCGCAAGAAAACGTAAGTGGTGGCTAATCAACACTCCCTCACTCCTTGACGCCTAGCGCTGACTTGAAAAACCAGTGCTCTCTCCATTCATCGCTTTATGCACGGGCTCTGATACTAATTGTTAACCTGTAACAATCTATATTAAAATAATATGCAGTGGATTCTTAAATATCACATGATAATCAACAATCACACATAGATTATAAACACATATATTTTACGTGGTTCACCCAAACATTGGGCTACGTCCACCAAGAAGAGGTATCAGTTGTCTTATTATTTAGATCATGGAGATTACAGCATCTCACTCACACACTTCTGCCTCTATGGGCTTACATGAATATATAAGAATACACAGTTATAGAAGAACTGACTATTGAAAGTGCTTCTCTAAATTTGTCTCATTAGTTACAACCAATAACTGATTTATAGTATCTAGAATCCTAAACTTGGAAATTCGTTGTCACTGTTTAACAGTGCCCAATGGTACCGGTTCTAGGAGCATGGGGAAAGGAATAATCACAATTACTTTCTTGACTCGTGAGGTGTGACTAATCATGGCTTCATGTGAAGGCACATTTTGTGTCTTTCAATAAGTAATCCGAGTGGGCTAACTAGGGAGCAATATTTCCTCCTGAGCTACTTTTCTGGTAGGTTTTCCTACCGTCATCTTTTAAATTTTTGGCCAATCTAGAACTCTAATTGATTTTCTAAGCATCGGGGTTGGTTTAAAATGGGGAAAAACCCTAGGGTAAGGTTCTGAAATTCATGAACTTTGATCCATACGAAACTCAGACTACCCCTGAAAATCTGGTTGAATTCGGGCCCCTTTTTTTGCTTGAAAAACAAATCTGTTTGCTCCCTAGTTAACCTACTCCATAAGTAACCAAGTGGTAATCATCTTTGAGAATTCATTCGATTAACAAGATTTGAAATAAGCATATTAAAGGTCAAAGAAGAAGTCCACAGATTAAGGTTAAAGGAAATGTCATGTCAGTACAGGTCTGACATGCAAGTGGAATCCTATGGGATGTACAAACTCACCCATTGTTTGAAACTACCTGAATTCTTTTTAGTTTATTTTTATATTGTTTGAAACTACCTGAAAGTATTGCACTGTAGAGGGGATCATTCTAGAAGAGTTATCTGCTTACCATATAAGAAAATTGAGAAGAATTTTGCTTGGAGAAATTTTATATGAATCTTTGTTGGAATTAAATTCATATTATAAGATCTCAAAATATTGTATTTCTTTCATGCATCTTTACATAAAGTTATGAACCAGTGAATTCCAATACATGTTTGGTGGACAGATGGACAAGAAAAAAAATAAAAATAGTCAATTACATCAGTTTTTTTTTGTACAATATTAGAGTATTTTTGTACAATATTACAATGGAAGATTGACACAACATATCCTTTACTGAAATATGAGGCACAGACACAAAATTAGTGACCTGAGCTGCAAGATGTATTTCAAAAATGGGAAGAATGGTAGTGGAGAAGGGTGAACGGGGAGAATGCCATAAAGTGGGAGAGGCTTATGTAGGTGGATCAGGCTCGATTTAAAAGGTTGATAGGATTAAAATATTCATTATTATTACCAACACTCTAACATATAACATTTGGATAAGCTTTGAGATTATTTTAAAGCAATAAGAAAATTAAGTACCAAGGATTCCACTAAATTTTTTGAAGCTTCTAAAAAGATACATCTTTAAAAATTTCTAGAAAAACATAACATAATAAAACTGGAAGTTTCTAGCTAAGGGGATCTAACAAATTGTTCATCGTTTAAATTTGATAGGTATTTAGTAAAATGAGATAGAATGGGTATAAAATGAAGTTCATACCTCAAATAACATTCACCACGGGCATGTGTAGTTCCCTACAGTGTGGTTTTTGTCTTAGAAGCCCACACTTAACGAGTTAGAAAGGCGATGGAAGATGCAATTTACACCCACACTGAGTGAGTTAGAAAGGCA
The DNA here is from genome assembly GCA_032191745.1 of Picea mariana. Lineage (NCBI taxonomy): Eukaryota > Viridiplantae > Streptophyta > Pinopsida > Pinales > Pinaceae > Picea > Picea mariana. Next base: position 140,316 of record JASDQU010309831.1, on the reverse strand, counting down.
ATGAAAGATTCAATTGACACTGAGCTGGTTAGAAAGGCATTGGAAGTGGAAGATGCAATTTACTAAGAGACAACAAAATGAAAAGTCATTTGTGGAACAAAGTCTCTCTATATCTATAGGGTTGTTGAAGATTGATGGAACATAATGGAATGATAAGGGTTAGATTCAAGAGCTTAGTTGTGAGCTTAGTTGTGGAAAGGGGCCACTCATGGAGTAACAAGCATAATGTGGACAATGTTTTATAGAGGATGGCAAGCAAAACGGGGATTGTTTTATAGAGTAACGGGGACAATCTTTATAGAGGATAAGAGAAGATTGCATGTTATAATAATGTTCATCATATGTATAGCCACGTTGCAGCTGAACCTACAACTACGTTACTTGTGATAAAGCTTATAAAGCTATGAAAAGTATTACACATGGAACATTTAATGTTAGTGAAGTAATGATAGATTAAGTCTAGCATTATTTCACTTCTGAAAAATCACTAAGGGAAGGTATGTTTTAATCTAAGTTTATGCATAATACCAAATAAGACCTCAAAATATCCTATTGGTAAAAAAAAATGTTTTAAGTATTCGATTGGTAGAGAAAAAGTGTTATATTCAGAAAATTTGGTTAAAATCGTTCATTTGCATTGGTTAGAGTGCACAAATTGAAAAACCAATTACTAATAGTCCCAACCATAAGGGTAGGGACTAATAAAGGGAGAATGTTATCTCTCGGAGTATGCACATCAAAAGTAGAGAGTGCAATACACATGTCTCATGATATAATGTTAACAATGTTTGTGGGAAACACATCATCCACTTGGTAACATATGAGACAAAGCATTGAATTCATGAAGGATCAAGCATATGTATCCCTTAACTCCTATCCCATCTCAAATGTGCAAGTATTGAAGAACGATACTAGGCAGTGTTTCAAGACTACATGCATGTTTAATATTGTAGTGTGCTTAGTAAGGATGCATAACATTGGGGTTTTCATGATATTATTTATCTTTGGAGAGGCGATGTCTCGCTTCCTAGAGCAGGTAAAGGGGTGAACACTTCCTCCAATCTAGTGCCCAAAATATTTTCTAAGACGTGACTTCCTTTTCTACAACTTCTAGAGATCAAGAGATAAGAGTGATCTTGGTCTAGCACGGGTAGGCATGGCTCATGTAATTGTCAAAATGGTTGTTGTTTTTTATGTGATTTGAGCAATGTCAAACGAGTGGTAAAGTGTTGTGTAAGGGAGGTGGACGAAACCCGACATCGATTATTAAAGAACTTGGATCATTGGAACTTGTGAAAGGTGGATTTCAAGCAATGAGTGAAGTGAAACAACAACACCAAAGACTCGTGTGTGATGGATTCAACCTAGCACATAGTTGAAATCTAGCAATGGTAGCAAGAGGTTGATGCTTATATGGTCATGCATCGAAGGCAATGGCTAGGACTTTCTTTGCAAGTCAGTACTATGTAGAAATGAGTAAGGAAAATTTCTACTCATTTGGGTATTCCTTTGCATTTTGTTTCCTCCCTTGAAAGCCCTTATAGCTCTACCAAGAATTTAAGGATTCAGTGGTAAGTGGCTCTTCTCTAAATTGTAGAAGGATCAAAATGCTCTTTACTTCCATTAGTTGAAACTAGAAGCAATAACAAATCTCCAAATTGCATTTACTTAAGAGGATGAGCAATTCATGGAAATTGAAGTACTAGAACTAAGGTAAAACTAAGTTACCAAGGAAGAATCAAATCTTTTATACAAGAACACTATTTTTTAT
>JASDQU010309831.1:111151-138020 GCA_032191745.1 Picea mariana | reverse complement strand
CCCCATCCTTCGTGAATTATGTTTAGCTCTATGATCGACCTCTGCGTTGATTCCTTGTCACGCACCCTGAAACTAGTGGCAAACTCGTGGACTGAGCTATGTCTCCTGTGAAGTCTGAGTACCCTGTAAATGTCTGAACCGTGTTGTGTCTTAGTGTGGACTGTTGTCGTTTTTGGATGTCCATACCCAAATTCCTGTTGTTGTTGTTACCGTTAGTTAAACGAATTGCTATTGTTATTGTGGTTATCCTCACCGTGCAAGAATTGAGTCGGAAGGGGCTGAAGGACTGGGTTTTAAGGCCCTTAGTTGAAGAGGCAGTCTGTTAGGCCTGTGAGAAGATATTTCCAAGTAAAGGAGTCTGTTGGGAAGGGGTATTCTTCCAGAGAGAGTCCAGCACCAGCTACGGAGCTCTAAGACTTCCTGATTTGGCCTATTGCTGAGACCCAGAGAGGGAGGTGAAGCACTAATGGACTGTGCTTGTGAAGGTGTGTACTCCCGGGAGGAACATGCATGTGGGGAATGAGAGTCCATGAGTAGTGAGCGTAAGAAGGCATCCTGGGAAGAATCCTTCCAGTTATTCTGTGGAGTTTTCCTTGTAACCTCAGCCTAGACTAGGATTCCTTGCCTTGGGTGGAGCTTAGTCCGAGCTCGAGGGTGACCACTATTGAACATGATGAGAAGCGTGGTCTAAGGCTAGGAGGTTCGTGGAAGGCCTGCACGTGGTTGGTGGAGTTACCACGGTTTCAAAGATAAGTATCAGCTTATGCTTAATATTATGTTTTGCATGCCTGTGATGCTTATATGTATCATGTATTATGTTGTGCATATGAATTATTGTTAATGTCAGGGATCATTTATGTTAGCAGTAATCTTGTGCTTACTCTAAGTTAAATGTGTTTAATATGACTTAAATGCATGCTATTAATTAAGTATGAGAATGATGTTGTTCCGCACAGTAGCGTTTGCCCGACTAGTGGGATGACGGCCCGGGGACGTTACAATAGTACTTGCAAAAATCTAACTTTAATGAATTTAGACTAGGAAGTAACTTGTAATCAGTTAATACCTTTAATCCTTGTTCACTCATATGACCCAACCGTTGATGCCATAGTCGAACATAATCATTGTCTTTCTCAAATACCATTGTCACATGATCTGACTCGGTTATTTCTTCTAACAAGAACATGTTACCAACCTTATTCGCTTTCATAACTAGTAGGATTCCTTTGTATACTTTCATAACTCCACCTTGAACAATACTCTTATTAACTCTAGTGTCTAAGACTCTCAAAGAAATTAGATTCTTCCTAAGCTCAGGTACATGTCTCACATCAGTTAGTTTTTAACAGTTCCATCAAACATCTTAATTCGATTGTTACCAATTCCCACAACTTTACATGCTATATCATTTCCCATGTAAAAAATTCCATCGTCTATAGACTGGTAGGTAATAAACCAGTGTCTATGAAGACACATGTGATTTGAAGCACTAGAATCTAATAACCATTGTTGATCATGACATGAACCAATAGTAATTGATAAAACTTCATCAGTCATACTTGAACCTGTTGTTGAACCTGTTTCAGTTGTGTTTTCTTCATTCATTTCTTTTGGAGGGTCGTCTTTGGAGGCTTGTTGTCTCTTCCAATAGTCCTTCCTCGGGTGTCCAGATTTTCCACAAAAATAATGCTTAAGCTTTCTCTTTTTTCCCTTTGACTTTGACCGAGAGAAATTATAACATCCTTGGCCCTCCAAACACTAGGTACTGCTACCACGCAGAATATACACTTATATATATAAAATTCATTTTAATGAAATAAAATACTTAACACAGAGTAGTCACATAATCACTGTTAAAATACACAATCAATGAAACTAACATTAATTCATATATGCAACATAATACATGATAACATTCAAGCATCACAATACATGCATAAAATACATAATTAAACACAGCAGTGATACTTATCTTTTAGTTGGAGTAAATACACCAACTGCATGTAGTCCTTCCATGAACCTCCCAGCCTTAGACCGTGTTGCTCATCACTCTCAACAGTAAGTCACCCCCGAGCTGGGACTAAACTCCACCGAGCAAGGGAATTTTAGGCTTGGTAAGGACAACAAGGAAGTTGCACAACGCAACAGGAAATATCTTTTATCCCAGGAGCCACTTATGCCCACAACACATAGACCCTCATTCCCCACACGCCTGCTCCACCCCAAGACAATACACCTTCACTAATACAATTCCATCATCCAATACACCTCCCTTACCTTGGGCTTCAACAACAGGTTGGACCAGAAGTCTCAAAGAACTGTGGTTGCTACAAGACACGCTTCTAGGAGAACTCACTTCCCAGCAGACTCTCTCACCTGGGAGAGATATTCACAGGCTTGACAACCTGCCTCTTCAACCAGTCTTCAAATCAGCTACATTCAGGTACGGGTGACAACAACAACAACAGCAAGAGGGAAAAATGGGTATGGACACCCAACAAGAAAATAGCCTAATGCTAAGTCACAACATCGCTCAAGCGACTACAATTGCATCAGGCTTCATAAGAAACAACACAGAACGACTTGTGCATCGGGCTTCACAGGAAACAACACAGGATGACTTCTCCCTTTCCAGTTTCAAAGATGCGTGAGGGTATGTCGAGGTCAGACAACGGAGGTCTCGGGTTCACATGCAGGATGGGAGAACGGCAGGATGAACCACTTTCCCCATGAGGGTTTCCTTCATTGTGTGTGGATATGCAGATTCAAAATGGTTCATGTGCAACATGTGAGAATGGCAGGATGACTCAGGCGAAGGATGGCATAATGATTTATGAACCCCCCTACACGAGATGACACTTCAGCTTTAGATGCATGTGCCCAGGTCGACACTTGTCTTCCTTGAGCTGCATGCGCTCCATTTAGCCTATGTCCCACTTTCTAGGAACTTAGGATAACAACAATCATATCATGTTCCCTTAGTCTTCAGGAAATAATATTAAAATATTATTCCTCTAGAGGTAAGCCCCCTAGCTTAGCCCCTAGGCCCAAATACTTAACCCCCCTTCCTTACCCTACCTAGTGGAGCTTAGTCCCCCATAACTCTTCTTCGTGTTCGGTATACACGCATCAGTGTTTATATTTTATTAATAATCTGCATAATTACATCTACAAACAAAATCAGGCTCTTGGCCTTGGCATCTGGCTCACCATCCTAATAAATACATAAGTATTTCAGCTTCTAACCACTTGGCTCACCAGCCTATAAGAAAAAATTACAATTCAGAAGGGGCTCGACCTTGGGGTGTTACAATCCCCTCCCCTTATTTTTTCACTGTCCTCAGTGCAACTTATTTACAAAACAACAACAAGATTGCCAAAATCTTCAAAAATATGTGGGTACTCTTCCCGCATAGCATCTTCATGCTCCCATGTTGCATCCTCAGGACCATACCAAGTCCACTAGACTTTTACAAGCCCTATGGCTCGATTCCGAAGCTGCTTGGTTTTCCGATCTAGTATACGCACCAGATGCAGTTGCAAGACGCCTTCTTGCTCTACCTGGATCACATTCCAATCGATTACATGATTAGCATCAGGTATATATTTCTTAAGCAATGAATTATGAAACACATTATGTACAATCATGGATGCAAGCAATGCAAGCATATATGCAACTGGTCCAATCCTTTCTAGGATTTCAAATGGCCCACAAAATCTGGCTGCCAACTTGGAACAGTTTCCCAGCTTTAGGGAACTTCTGTTAGCTTTCACTTTTAGGAAAACATGATCACCCACTGTAAACTCCTTGTGGGTCCTGTTCTTATCATCATAACTCTTATGCATGTCTTGGGTAGCTTTCAAATTCTGCTTAATCTTCAGCATTTGTTCTTTCATTTCCTTGAGCAACTCTGGCCCAACCACTACTCTATTAGCTGGGTTATCCAAACTTACTGGAGTGTTGCACTTTCTATCGTAAAGTGCTTCAAATGGGCTCATCTTCAGTGATACTTGATACCCATTGTTGTAGGCAAATTCTACCAAATGTAGCTAGTCTTCCCATTTAGACGGTTTGTCCATCACATACATTCTCAGCATGTCTTCTATTACTCTGTTCACCCTCTCTGTCTGTCCATCAGACTTAGGATGATAAGCAGTGTTGAAGTTCAAATTCGTTCTGAATCCTTTGAACAACCCCTTCAAGAATTTTGAGGTAAATTTTGGGTCCCTGTCAGACACAATTGTCTTGGAAATATCGTGCAATCATGTTATTTCCCTCATAAAAATATCAACAACATTAGTTGCCTTGTGAGTAGTCTTTAATGGAATAAAATGGGCAGCTTTCGTAAGCTTGTCCACCACCACCATGATTGAATCATGTTGTTTTCCTGTTATGGGTAATCCTGTGATGAAATCCATTGTCACTACCTCCCACTTCCACTCAGGAATGGGTAAAGGATAGAGCAACCCTGTTGGGAGCTTGTGCTCAACTTTAACCTTCTGACACTCCATACATCTGGTGATGTATTCTACAACTTCCTTTTTCATACCTAGACAAAAGTAATGGCTCTTGAATGCTGCCACATTTTTTTGATATCAAGGGTGCCAAGCATAAGGCACATTATGAATTCCATTCAAAATCATAAGTTTTGAAGTCCTGGACATTCGATACATAAAATTTGTTCTTGTATAGAAGTATTCCATCAGCCTCTAATTTATAATTTTCCACTTTATGTGGCATCTCACCTTGTTGTAGCATTGCTACCAAATCCCTGTACTGCAAATCTTCATTTGCAGCTTCCAAAATTCTGCCCTTAATATCAGTTTGGTACATGCTAATGGTTGTAGCATGTAGTTCATGCACTCTCCTACTGAGTGCATCAGCCACTTTGTTCTCTTTTCCTTTGATATGCTTTATATCAAAGTCGTACTCATGAAGAAACTCCAACCACCTACTCTGCCTAAAATTCAAGGTTGGTTGATCAAACAAATACTTCAGACCATTATGGTCTGTCCTCAGTTCAAACCTCCTTTCCATAAGATAATACCTCCATTTATTTAGAGCATGAACAATGGCTGCCAACTCCAAATCATGAGTTGCATAGTTCCTTTCGTGCTCTTTCAACTTTATGGATTCATAACAAATTACAAACCCATTCTGACTAAGGACTCCTCCCAGTCCTTCTTTGCATGCGTCTGTACACAATACAAAGTCTTCATTTGGATCTGCAATCCTTGGGATTGGAGCATTGGTTAACAACTGCTTCAATCGCTGGAAGATTTTCTCACATTCCTCTGTCCATTGAAATTTCTTCTTCTTCCTTTGTAAGGAAGTGATAGGGTGAGCTATCATGAACCTTTTGTAATAACCAACTAGACCCATAAAGGATATTACTTCTGTCACATTCTTTGGCGTTGACCATTCCCTGATGGTCTCAATCTTCTCAGGATCCACGGCTTATCCATATTTTGAAAGGATATGCCCCAAGTAATGGATCTGCTTTTGATAAAACGAGCATTTGTTCAACTTGGCATACAACTGGTGCTCCCTTAGCACTTGCAACACCATCCGCAGATCATGTTCAAGCTCTTCCTCTAACTTGGAATACACCAGGATGTCATCCAAAAAGACTATGATGAACTTCTCTAGATATTCCCTTAATACCCCATTCATTAAACACATGAAAACAATGGGTGCATTTGACAACCCAAATCACACCACTGTGAATTCATAATGACCGTACCTTGCTCTGAAGGAGGTCTTGTTGATGTCTTCATTCTTTATTCTTACCTAGTGATATCCTGATCTAAGATCTATTTTCAAAAATATCTTAGCATCCTTCAACTGACCAAAGAGATCATCCATCCTTGGTAGAGGATACTTGTTCTTTACAGTCACTTTGTTCAACTATCTGAAATCGATGCACAATCTCAATGTTCCATCCTTCTTCTTCACAAACAAGACCGGGCCACCCCAAGGTGAAACACTTGGTCTTATGTACCCCTTCTTCAAAATCTCTTCAAGCTGTAGTTGCAGCTCTTTCAGCTCTGGTGTACTCATTTTGTAAAGAGCTTTTGATACTGGAGCTGCTCCAGGCATCAAGTTTACAGAAAAGTCAATATCTCTTTTCGGGGGTAGTCCTGGAACCTCTTGGAATACATCCTCAGACTTCTTTAATACTGCATGTTCTTTGATCTTTGACACCTTATCCTCAAGTGCTTCCTCCAAGTGGGCTGCAAATAATTGACAGCCTTTCCTGTAGCATTTCTTCAACTGCATTGCTGAGATTTCTTTGATAGCAACAACTCTGGGAATTCCTTGGATTGTTTTCCAATTTCCTTTCTCATCTAGGCAAGTGAATGCCTTGTTACGACTATCCAAGATGGCATGGTGTTGGTCCAACCAGACCATCCCAATTAGACAGTCATAAGAACCTAAAGGAAGAATGTTCAATTCAACCTTTGTGCTCAGTCCATTCATGTCCACTGGACAGGACTCAACTAACTCAATGACTTTTCTCTTGGTTCCTGTAGCCAACTGCACTAACCAAGACTTTTCATGTTTACTTCTCGACAAATGCAAACTTTCCACCACTCTAGGATATACATAACTATGGCTAGCCCCTCAATCAATTAAAATTGTAAAGGCATGATTGTTGATCATACCTTCCACTTCAATCATGTGCGACTGATATTCTACTTGCTTATTGTCCAGGGCTATGTAGATTATTGGTATTCTTCTGCCCATGTCCTCCACATTTTCATCCTGCTGAACATTGTGGGCAGTTCTTACTTTTTCATTTATGTGGGGGGCAATCTCTATACCTATGATTTTCTTTACATCCCCAACATTCCATAGGTGGTTGTCTTGGTATTTTTCCACCTACTTCAGCCTTCCTGGGCTCTCTAAAACTCGGTTGTCCTTGAGGGCCATTCCTGAAAAATGGTGGTTTGATTCCCTTTTTCTTTTGCTCCCTCTTAAATTTCTTCTTGTCTTCCCAAGATTTTTAGAAAGTAGGCTTTTCTTTTTGCTGATCATACAAGCATTTTTCTCTCCTTATAGTTTCTTCCATAGTCTTTGGGTCATCATACTGGATCTTATCACTGATGGAAGATGGTAGTCCACTCAGATACCTTTGAATTTTGACTGTCTCGTCCTTGATGAAGGGGACATACTTCAACAACTCCAAAAACCTTCATTCATATTCATCAATGGTCATGCTTCCCATCTTGAGTTCAAAGAACTCTTTCATCTTTTTATCATAGTATCTCCTAGTTAAGTACTTATTTTCAAAATGTCTCTTGAACTCCCTCCAAGTAACATTCTTCTCTCGGACGTGTTGTACTTGCACAAGCTGCTCCAACCATATTGATGCATTTCCTTTAAGTTGGTAAATGGAAATTCTTCCCTTTGCATGAGAAGAATAGTTCTGCAATTGGAAATATTTCCTCATGCCCAGCAACCATGTCTCAGCATCTTCATCTTTCTTGTGTTCTCCATCAAAAGTAGGAGGCTTAATCTTGTTCATTTAACCCTTCAGTTCCTCCACTCCAGATCTCATATGATTTCTGGTAGGAGATGGGCTTGAACTACTATGTGCCTGATGATGATGCTTGCTAACGCTTCTTGATCTTCTTTTCCTCTTAGGGTTATTGCGACTCCTTGTTTTGCTCAAGTCACTCTCCTTATCTAATTTTTTATCGATTCTTTCCAGACTCTGCATCAACTTTAAGTTGATTTTTCCTTGTTGATCCCTGGATTTCATGAGATTTATGTTATCTGCTCAATGAGCCTGGACATATTTCTATAATCATTCAATGATTTTCATCATATTCTCTTCCTTGTCCATCTCTCCTCTGTGCCCATTGGAGTTCGATTCTTCCACTCCTAAATGGGCATCGATTCCTTTTACTTCATTCTATGAACTGGAAGCATTATGTTCCTTCTCCATTTCTATGCACTCAATGGAAATTCGCTACGGTCTTGACACTCGTTGAACTCTGCAAACACAACGTGTAGTCAACCGAAATTTTTCAAGCCATCAATCCTTAACAATTTCCACAACATTCATAAACCAATATGATTTAAGAAAAAATGTTTAGATTTCATTTTATTTTCGAGATTTTTCCATTCTCTTTAATAAATTTCAGGTGCTAACCCCTTTCTCTCAGTCCCCAACCCATGTGATCACGGTTCGTGACCAAGCGCTAAGTCAAAAAGTGCTTACTCGAGCCTTCGACTTCGGAAATTTTTAAAGCACAACACAACAATCTCTCGAAGTTCTGAGTTACTGGAGTCGTGAGGTAGAGTGGATCAATAGTCCACATCTACCCAACATCCAACAGTTGACACTCACTATGGAACCTCAACTACCTGAGTTCTGGGACTTCAAGTCTTCGGGACTTCGGAGCTTTGGAGGGTCTCGCATCCGTACATCCGAATTGTTAATCTCCGAACATTCCCAATCACCTTTGGTGACGTCATCACATTACATCACTTAACATTTTCCCAATTGCAGGGGCATGCAACGGTGGTTTGGATTAACCCACCTTTCATCCCACAATTCTCCTAACACTGACACGTAATCCGTTGATGAAACCCCGATTTAGATTGCGAGACTGCCTTGGAGAATTAACTTCCATGCAACTTGGGTCCCCGCAATGCCTTTTGGTCATTGATCTTGACGTATTGTGATTGACGTCACTGTGGGTCCTCCGAACTTTAACAACGTTACCTAATCTCAGCCCCACTAACCCTTCTCATACAGGATGCCACATGGCAGGATACTAGCGGTTGATACATGGCCCATGCGCTACGTTCCAAATGTCATTTCATCCTTCCATGGGTTCGAAACCCACTAACACGTCGCACACATCTTATGTGTCCACGTCACCTCCAGATGACATCCTCATGACTCACCACTTCGACTCTTTGGGCTTCAGAAGTTTCAACTCCTCCACGCTCTCTTTTGCCCGCAACGCTTTCTCTCGGAGTTCATGATCTATCGACGCATGTCCTCCTTCACGATCAACGACTATGAGTGACTTCGACACTTTGGGCTTCGGGAGTTTCAAACTCAAAGAACTTGCCTCTTCACGAAGTACTTCCACCCGAAGTACACGATCTCTTGATGTGTGTCTTTCACAATGAACGGTTGCGATCTACTTCGGCCTTCAGGACTTCGAGAGTTTGTCACACTCCACAATTGAAATCCTCCGAAGTGACTTTCCTTTGCCTTCATGAACATGGATCTAATGGTCAGGATCTTTTCCTATGATCTATGGTGTATATCTCCTTCGGAAGTTTGTACCTCAACGCATTCCACTTCTCCCGATTGTCGAACTCCGAAAGGCTTCCAGAATAACCTTCTTGCACCTTCTCCAGATCTGACAGTCTTAAATAACTCTCCTTTTTTCCAAACAGATCCTACGGCTCCAACACCCCAACTGTTGAGCTCTCTCTCTCTCTCTATGGTCAAATACCATGTTGGCTGCGGTTTTATTCTATCGCTACTCCTCCTGAGCTTCATAACACGACCAAGTAACCCCTTGGCACTCAAAAACATTTGAAGGTTCGAAATTCATTCCTCTGAACACCATTTCCACTCGAAACCTTGGGTCCAAAGACCACTTATTCGGCCCATCCAGACTCAACATTGAAAACATGGCTTTGATACCATATTGTAACATCCCCGACCCTCCAAAGACCGAGTAATGCTACCATGCGGTATATACACTTATATATATAACATGCATTTTAATGAAATAAAATACTTAACACAAACTAATCACATAATTACTGATAAAATACACAATCGATGAAACTAACATTAATTCATATACGCAACAGAATACATGATAACATTCAAGCGTCACAAAACATGCATAGAATACATAATTAAACACAGCAGTGATACTTATCTTTTAGCTAGAGTAAATACACCAATTGTGTGTAGAACTTCCACGAACCTCCTAGCCTTAGACTGTGTTGTTCATCACTCTCAGCAATAGGTCATCCCTGAGCTGGGACTAAACTCCACCGGGAAAGGGAATTCTAGGCTTGGCAAGGACAACAAGGAAGTTTCACAAAGCAACAGGAAGGATCTTTTATCCTAGGAGCCACTTACGCCCACAACACACAGACCCTCATTCCCCACACGCATGCTCCACCCCAAGAGGATGCACCTTCACTAATGCAAGTCCATCGACTAGTACACCTCCCTTACCTTGGGCTTCAACAACAGGTTGGACTAGAAGTCTCAGAGAACTAGTACACCTCCCTTACCTTGGGCTTCAACAACAGGTTGGACTAGAAGTCTCAGAGAACTATGGCTGCTATGGGACTCCCTTCCAAGAAAACTCACTTCCCAGAAAACTCTCTTACCTGGGAGAGTTGCTCACAGGCCTGACAGCCTGCCTCTTCAACCAGTAATCAACTCAGCTACAGTAGGGTACAGGTGATAGCAACAACAACACCAACAGGGAAAAATGGGTATGGACACCCAAAAAGACAACACCCTAACGCTAAGTCACAACACGGCTCAGGGGACTACAATTGCGTTGGGCTTCACAGGAAACAACACAGGATGACTTGTGTGTCAGGCTTCACAAGAAACAACACAGGACAACTTCTCCCTTTCTGGTTTTAGATATGCGTGAGGGTATGCTAAGGTCAGACAACAGAGGTCTCGAGTTCACGTGTAGGATGGGGGAATGGCAGGAAGAACTACCTTCCCTGTGAGGGTTTCCTTCATTGTGTGCGGATATGAAGACGCAAAACGGTTCACATGCAACATGTGAGAATGGTATGAAAACTCAGGTGGAGGATGGAAGAATGATTTTCGAACCCCCCAACACGAGTTGACGCTTCAGCTTTAGCTGCATGTGCCCAGGTCGACACTTGTCTTCCTGGAGATGCATGCGCTCCATTTAGCCTACGCCCCACTTTCTAGGAACTTAGGATAACAACAATCATATCATGTTCCCTTAGTCTTCAGAAAATAATATTAAAATATTTTTCCTCTAGAGGTAAGCCACCTATCTTAGCCCCTAGGCCCAAATACTTAACCCCCCTTTCTTACCCTACCTAGTGGAGCTTAGTCCCCCATAACTCTTCTTCGTGGTCGGTCTACACACAACAGTGTTTATATTTTATTAATAATCTGCATAGTTACATATACAAACAAAATCAGGCTCCTGGGCTTGGCATCTGGCTCACTAGCCTAATAAATACATAAGTCTTTCAGCTTCTAACCACTTGGTTCACTAGCCTATAAGCAATAATTACAATTCAGAAGGGGCTCGGCCTTGGGGTATTACATAAATCCCTGTGACCATGTCCTCTTTCTTTAGGTCTGTCTCTGGCCATCATTGCCTCATATGTAGAGGTTTCTGAATTGGTTTTCTTCCTTGTTCCTCAGACAACAGTGCTTCAACAATAACATCAAACTCAATACTTTATGTTGAACTGAAACTAATAGAGGTAACAAAGTGATCCCATGACGTGGGCAAAGTACACAATAATGTAATTGCCTTATCTTCAGATTCGAATTTCACTCCCATGCTATCCAACTGGACTAAAAGAGTATTAAAAGTATTTAAATGATCAATTATTTTTGTACCTTCCTTCATGCGCAAACTGTACAATTTCCTTTTAGGAAGATCTTGTCCGTCAAGGATTTCGTCATATATAATCTTTCCAGCTTCGCCCATAAACCAATTGTTGTCTTCTCCGAGACAATGTTGAACAGAACAACATCAGCCAAACACAGGCATATGGCACTCAGTTCTCTCGCATCAATCTCATCCCACTCATCATCTGAAATGGTCACGGGTTTCTTTGTTTTTCCCAAAAGCGTCTTCACCACGCCTTGTTGCACAAGCAGATCGTGCATCTTCACCTTCCAGATTTTGAAATTGTTCTTGCCATTGAACTTCTTGATTTCGAATTTGGCACTCTGCATCTTCGCCATTAGTAGAAGAAACAATTTCCAAAAAAACACCACTACTTATAATAACCAATACCCTTTGAAAGATATGTAGAGGAATGATCTTACTCAATATTGAACAATAATTTTAAAAGATTTAATCCAAAAAACCTTTTTATAAAAGAGGCCACCTCAAATATATATTATAAATTATCCACCCATAAAATAACATTATCCTTTATAAATATATTTATCTCACCCTCTATTAAAAAACATCCTCCACTCTTATGCGATTCTTTTTAAAAAATAAAATATCTCATCCTCTTAATGAAAAGTCAACTATGATATAAACATCATAACTTCATCATATATATTGCTTAACATGTGTTTCATGTATTTCTTAGTTAATGGGACATGACCACCGCATCAATATGCAATGTTTGCAAGCATCATACAGGATGACATTAACCTCTAATGCCATTGAGTTAAACAAAATTTTACGCTAATGATGTGCACCTTAATCTCTGATGCCATTAAATGGACTCCTCGAACTACGACGAAGGAATGCACACCATGCAAATGTTTCCTGATCCGCAACACACAGATTCGACAATGCTCCCCTAAAGATGGAAAACCAGCGCTGAAATTCGATTTCGCAAGAAAACGTAAGTGGTGGCTAATCAGCGCTCCCTCACTCCTTGATGCCCAACGCTGACTTGAAAAACTAGTTCTCTCTCCATTCCTCGTTTTATGCATGGGCTCTAATACTAATTGTTAACCTGCAACAATCTATATTAAAATAATATATATTAAAATAATATGCAGTGGATTCTTAAATATCACATGATAATCAACAATCACACACAGATTATAAATACAGATATTTTATGTGGTTCACCCAAACATTGGGTTACGTTCATGAAGCGGAGGTATCGGTTGTCTTATTATTCAGATCATGAAGATTACAGCATCTCACTCACACACTTCTGCCTCTACGGGCTTACATGAATATATAAGAATACACAGTTATAAAAGAACTAACTATTGAAAGTGTTTCTCTAATTTTGTCTCATTAGTTACAACCAATAACTGATTTATAGTATCTAGAATCCTAGACTTGGAAAGCCGTTGTCACCGTTTAACAGTGCCCAGTGGTACTGGTTCTAGGAGCACGGGGAAAGGGATAATCACAATTAGTTTCTTGACTCATGAGGTGTGACTAATCATGGCTTCATGTGAAGGAACATTTTGTGTCTTTCAATAAGTAATCCAAGTGGGCTAACTGAGGAGCAATATTTCCTCCCCAGTTACTTTTTTGGTAGGTTTTCCTGCCGTCATCTTTTAAATTTTTGGCCAATCTAGAACTCTAATCGATTTTCTAAGCATCGCAGTTGGTTTAAAATGGGGAAAAACCCTAGGGTAAGTTTCTGAAATTCATGAACTTTGATCCATACGAAACTCAGACTACCCCTGAAAATCTGGTTGAATTCAAGCCCTTTTTTTGCTTGAAAAACGGATCTGTTTGCTCCATAATTAACTTACTCCATAAGTAACCAAATGGTAATCATCTTTGAAAATTCATTCTATTAACAAGATTTGAAATAAGCATATTGAATTTCAAAGAAGAAATCCACAAATTAAGGATAAAGGAAATGCAATGTCAGTCCAGGTCTGACATGCAAGTAGAATCCTATGGGTTGTACAACCTCACCCATTGTTTGAAACTACCTGAATTCTTTTTAGTTTATTTTTATATTGTTTGAAACTACTTGAATGTAGTATTGCACTGTTAATATGTATTGCACTGTAGAGGGGATCATTCTAGAAGAGTTCTCCGCTTACCATATAAGAAAATTGAGAAGATTTTTGCTTGGAGAAACTTTATATGAATCTTTGTTGGAATTAAATTCATACTGTAAGATCTTAAAATCTTGTATTTCTTTCATGCATCTTTACATAAAGTTATGAACTAGTGAATTCCAATACATGTTTGGTGGACAAATGCACAAGAAAAAAATAAAAATAGTCAATTACATCAGTATTTTTTTTTTGTACAATATTACAGTATTTTTGTACAATATTACAATGGAAGTTTGACACAACATATCCTTTATGAGGCACAGACACAAAAGAAGTGATCTAAGCTGCAAAATGTATTTCAAAAAAGGGAAGAATGGTGGTGGAGAAGGGTGAACAGGAAGAATGCCATAAAGTGGGAGAGGCTTATGTAGGTGGATGAGGCTCGATTTAAAAGGTTAATAGGATTAAAATATTCATTATTATTACCAACACTCTAACATATAACATTTGGATAAGCTTTGAGATTATTTTAAAGCAATAAGAAAATTAAGTACCAAGGATTCCACTAATTTTTTGAAGCTTCTAAAAAGATACATCTTTAAAAATTTCTAGAAAAACATAACATAATAAAATTGGAAGTTTCTAGTTAAGGGGATCTAATAAATTGTTCATCGTTTAAATTTGATAGGTATTTAGTAAAATGAGATAGAATGGGTATAAAATGAAGTTCATACCTCAAATAACATTCACCATGGGCATGTGTAGTTCCCTACAGTGCAGTTTTTGTCTTAGAAGCCCACACTTAACGAGTTAGAAAGGTGGTGGAAGATGCAATTTACACCCACACTAAGTGAGTTAGAAAGGAAATGAAAGATTCAATTGACACTGAGCTAGTTAGAAAGGCATTGGAAGTGGAAGATGCAGTTTACTAAGAGACAACAAAATGAAAAGTCAGTTATGGACCAAATTCTCTCTATATCTATAGGGTTGTTGAAGATCGATGGAACATAATGGAATGATAAGGGTTAGCTGGAAGAGCTTAGTTGTGAGCTTAGTTTTGGAAAGGGGCCACTCATGGAGTAACAAGCATAATGTGGACAATGTTTCATAGAGGATGGCAAGCATAACGGGGATAGTTTTATAGAGTAACGGGGACAATCTTTATAGAGGATAAGAGAAGATTGCATGTTATAATAATGTTCATCGTATTTATAGCCACGTTGCATATGAACCTACAACTACGTTACTTGTGATAAAGCTTATAAAGCTATGAAAAGTATTACACATGGAACACTTAATGTTAGTGAAGTAATGATAGATTAAGTCTAGCATTATTTCACTTGTGAAAAATCACTAAGGGAAGGTATGTTTTAATCTAAGTTTATGCATAAGACCAAATATGACCTCAAAATATCCTATTGGTAAAAAAATATGTTTTAAGTATTTGATTGGTAGAGGAAAAGTGTTATATTCAAAAACTTTGGTTAAAATCGTTCATTTGCATTGATTAGAGTGCACAAATTGAAAAACCGATTACTAATAGTCTCAACCCTGAGGGTAGGGACTAATAAAGGGAGAATGTTATATCTCGAAGTATGCACATCAAAAGTAGAGAGTGCAATACACATGTCTCATGATATAATGTTAACAATGTTTGTGGGAAACACATTATCCACTTGGTAACATATGAGACAAAGCATTGAATTCATGAAGGATCAAGCATATGTATCACTTAACTCCTATCCCATCTCAAATGTGCAAGTATTGAAGAACGATACTAGGCAGTGTTTCAAGACTACATGCACGTTTAATATTGTAGTGTGCTTAGTAAGGATGCATAACATTGGGGTTTTCATGTTATTATTTATCTTCGGAGAGGCGATGTCTCGCTTCCTAGAGCAGGTAAAGGGGTGAACACTTCCTCCAATCTAGTGCCCACAGTATTTTCTAAGACGTGACTTCCTTTTCTACAACTTCTAGAGATCAAGAGATAAGAGTGATCTTGGTCTAGCACGGGTAGGCATCGCTCATGTAATTGTCAAAATGGTTATTGTTTTTTATGTGATTTGAGCAATGCCAAACGAGTGGTAAAGTGTTGTGTAAGGGAGGTGGACGAAACCCAACATCGAGTATTAAAGAACTTGGATCATTGGAACTTGTGAAAGGTGGATTTCAAGCAATGAGTGAAGTGAAACAACAACATCAAAGACTCATGTGTGATGGATTCAACCTAGCACATAGTTGAAATCTAGCAATGGCAGCAAGAGATTGATGTATATGGTCATGCATCGAAGGCAATGGTTGGGACTTTCTCTGCAAGTCAGTACTATGTAGGAATGAGTAAGGAAAATTTCTACTCATCTAGATATTCCTTTGCATTTTGTTTCCTCCCTTGAAAGCCCTTATAACTCTACCAAGAATTTAAGGATTCAATGGCAAGTGGCTCCTCTCTAAATTGTAGAAGGATCAAAATGCTCTTTACTTCCATTAGTTGAAACTAGAAGAAGCAATAACAAATGTCCAAATTGCATTTACTTAGGAGGATGAGCAATTCATGGAAGTTGAAGTACTATAACTAAGGTAAAACTAAGGTACCAAGGAAGAATCAAATGTTTTATACAAGAACACTATGTTTTTTTTTTTCAATTATCCTATATTTTATAATATTGTATTTCTTTTTATTAAAAAATATAAAATGATAATGTATTTCTTTTCCTATATACACCAACACTAATTCTTTTTCTCTTTTTCAATTATCCTATATTTTATTATAGTGTATTCTTTTCTTAATTCAATTGTCCTATATTTTATGAGAGTGTATTTCTTTTCATTCATGTTGTTTTCCTATATACATGAACACTAATTCTTTTTCTTTTTTCAATTATCCTATATTTTATCAATGTATTTCTTTTCTCTTTTTCAATTATCCTATATTTTATCATACTGTATTTCTTATCATCTATGTTGTTCAGAAATATAAGATCATAATTCTTTTTCTTTTTTCAATTATCCTATATTTCATCGGTGTATTTCTTTTCTCTTTTTCAATTATCCTATATTTTATCATAGTGTATTTCTTATCATCTATGTTGTTCAGAAATATAAGATCATAGTGTATTCTGTTCATACATGTTGTTAATAAATACACTATTATGTTCATACAGGTTCTTAAGAAATACATTGATAGAAATACAATAAGATGGTATGAAGAAGACATTATATGCTTTCGAATGCTATATTTTAAAGAATTGGCTTCTTCCATATTTTATTTTTTTATCTCTAGGTTTTTACCATAACGCTTGGTTAATATAAACATAACTTTTAATGTTACAAAAAAAATTAAAAATAACATTTTATTGTGTAGCATTTTTTTTAAGAATTATAATGGAATTTAATAACATTAAGGGATAGGGTATGTATATTTTCATAGATTTTATTAGTCAAATCATTCGGTGGAAGGGGGTCCCTTATTTCACAAACAAAAGGGTCTCATACACCAAATTGGTGTGACTCAGTTGTAACCTTAAAAATAAATTATTATTATTATTATTATTATTATTATTATTATTATTATTATTATTATTATTATTATTATTGACATTTCATTTGCATAGCAAGGTAAATTTGGATTTTTTTTTAATGAAAATATAGTTAGATTTAATAATATTTTAGAGGATTAGAAAAAGTTTTGATTATTTAGATAAGTTGAGTTACCTTATAATGGTTGAGTTATATTTTTTATTTAAAATAGTTTGAAAAATCTAATTTTTTTAGAAATTTGGTGAAGTTAAAATTTTACAAATTGTTTAAAGATTTTTAAAGGTTTTGGGTTGTTTTTAAGAATCTTCAAAACCCTTAACATTTGTTGAAGGATTTTTAAAAGTTTTGGATTGTTTTAAGAATCTTCAAAACCCTTAACATATATTGAAGAACAATATTTTAGAATTTTGATCTATAAAATTATATTATATATTTAAATTTTTATCTTTTTTTATAAAGTTATTTAAAAAATGATTTAAAATATTCTTTATTTATTATTTATAATTATTATTGAAATTTTTTAAATGAATGAAATTACATTTTGACACTTTTCATAAAAATTATATGATTTTTTAATTTTTTTTTTTAAATTCATTAATTTAGGAAAAATGTTTTTCATTTTCAATTATTTTAATCTCATCTGACAAATTCTTCCTACTCAAATTTTTAACACAATAAATCTAACCATTGATAAGATTTTCATATAATTAAACTTTTTAACATAATACATCGAACCATTGATAAGATTCTTCAAATATAAACCTTTTATGTTATTAGTCCTTATAGAAGGCAACAAGGGACTCTAACATTCCATATGGTGTTGACCCTTAATTAGTTTGAACTCTAACATTCCATATTGTGTTTTGCTCCAAATATTTTCATGCTTTCCAAACTTGTACATTGGACAAAAGAAATGTTTTTTTTTATAATATTCAAATTGATTTTATCTAAACATTATTGGCTAACAAAAAGGATGATTTATTGTGGAGCTTTAAGAAATAAACCAAGCTTTTGAGTTTAAGTCTATGTCTATTATAACTTTATTGAAGCTATGATGCATTTTTTGGAATATTACATAACTTGGGTTTTCAATATATTATAGCTTCATTGAATCTTCATCAGAGGAACTTCATTAATTACTTCATTGATTATCTTTCTAACATCTTTAAATAGGCTCTAACCAGATTTAAAGAATCTTTGAATGGATTTAAAGAGGCTTTGAACAGATGATCTCTTATGCAGTGAGTTTTGGCAGCATTGTAGTGCCTTTCTCCACCGCCATTGTGCTTGTATACAATACATCATTGGGATAAAGTTGTTGCTACTGAGTTTTGGAAGCATTCTACTGCCTTTCTCCACTGCCATCATACTTCAATACGTCATCAAGTTGAAACTTCAATACATCACCGATCTTGGATACAATACATCACTGGGCTGAAGCTATTGTTGGAGTGTTGGAAATCCTAAAAATATGGAGCATTAGAAATTTCCACCGCCATTATGCTTCAATACATCACCATGCTTACATACAATACATCATCGGACTGAAGTTATTGTTGGAGCACTAGAAATCCAAAAAAATATGGAGCATGGGAAATCCTAGAAGGTGTTGTTGGAGCGTTGGAAATCCTGGAAAAGAGCTACAGTTAAAGTAACTTACTTCCCCTACAACGATTTATCATAAAACAGAGCAATATGTGAAGTAAAGTAGATTACAGTTAACCCTATGTTGTTTATTTCCTAACAGATACATGTGCAAATATCATCCACCCACATATATGATGAATGCATAAAATAAAAATTGCATAACATAAATGAACCCTTTCTGTAACACCCCAGGTTTTGAACCCCCATTTTAAATAATGTATTGTTACAATGTTGAGAGGCCAGAGTGCCCAGACAATTATTGAAGGGCCAGTATGCCCAAGAAATCTAATGTTTTGATCATTAATAATAATAAACACATCGTTGGTTGTTAGACAGACAAGGACTAGAGTTATAGGGGGCTATGATTCCACAAGAGAGGAAGCTTGAGGGACTAAGCATTATTCCTATTTTCTTATTACCCTTTTTGTCTAAGGGAGGGGATTCGTTAAGTGAAATTCTTGGGGAAGGCCAGGAGGTTCTTGTTTTCCCCACGAGGTTACTTAAACCCACCTCTGGTCTGATGGGGGGTTGGACTGATGACTTGTTCGTTGATTTCCCGTTCACTCACTCATTCTTCCATCACACACTCACATGCATGCACTCCCATGCACGCACTCCCATGCACTCCCTGACCCATTCATCGACCCATCCTCACTTGCATTTTGGTTGGAAAAGTGAAACGAAACGGAGTTGTTGAAGGATTAGCCACGGGATAGTTGGTTGTAGTGGTCACTGGTGTGATCCAGCCGTGACCTGGGGCCTACATGTTTGAAATGCATTGGCTTGTGCCCTGTTTTTCTCACAACTGTGAGTCTTGAGAGCTCTAGCATTGAGATTCTGGACCAGCTATGCTAGAAGCCCTGGCAGGAAGGAGAAGGATTGCCTGAGGGACTGCGTGGCAGAGAAGGGTGGAGGTCCATTCTCTCGGGTGGCACAGGCTGGGTAGAAGAGAGTTGGGTACTTGGATTGTTGTGGGTGTCGAGAAACCTGTGAGAGCTTGAGAGCTGACTAGTTTGGGAACCCAATTACACTCTGGAACCATCCTTATGGATTTATAGCCCTGTCTCAGGGGTGACACTGCTGTTGAGATTTGGAGTAGCGGTGTCTACGGTTGGGTGGAACGTCCTTGGTCTGTAGCCAATTGGTGTCATCTTTCATAAAGATAAGTTCTCTCTATCATGATATTCCTATATGTGTATGAATGTATTTCCGATGTGTAATTTAACTATCATCTACATATGTATAAATGTATTTCCGCTGTGTATATTTAATTATCGTTTAACGTAATCTTTAGATTATGCATGCTTGTTGGATAATGTTGTGCATGTTGTTAAATCTATTATCTTATTCATCCTTAATGACTAAATAAGGTACCAGTAAGAGAAATAAGTCTGAGGGTGGGCTTGTAGGTGGCGTACCCAACTTTTGGGTGGCTAGGTATGTTACAATTTGGTATCAGAGCTTATGGTTGAAACAACGGGCTAGTATGGGTCGGTTCTGTTGGTCAAAATCTCGTGGTCGAGATTGAACTCTAACTGGGAAGTTGAAAAGATCAAGAGGAATGGTGTTGCAGAAGCTATGCAGGAGACGAAATGTCAAAGAACCTCTGTGAGAGTTCAAAGGATCGTGACCTTTCCTTTTTAATTCGAGAGTGATTGCCACCGTAGGATCGGAGAGATCTGGGATTGTTGGCTTGGAGGATAGGTAAATAGGGGTCGTCCGATGAAAAGGAAGCAAGGCTAAAGGTCGCGACCGTGGGATCTGCTTGGAGAGAGAGATCAATGGCCAACAGGCATTTCGGGGAACCAAGTTGCCCGAGAGATAATTTCCCAAGGTGGTCCCGCAATCCAAACCATGGTTTCCCTGAGGGGTTATGTGTCATCATCGAGAGAATTGTGAGGAGAAAAGCGGGTTACTCCAAACCTCTGATAGATGCCCCCGCAAATTGAAAGGCATGCAGTGATGTGACAGGTTAAAGCTCAAACATCAAAAATCTGAATAGCCTAAGTAGTTGGGGACCGTCGATCCATAGGAGGACACGCGTCAACCGATTGTGTGCTCCGGGTGAAAGCACTCCGAGAAAGAGAGAGTGAGGAGAAGTTGAGTTTTGAAACTCCTGAAGCCCGGAGAGTCGGAGACCAAAAGTAAACATCGATTGTCGAATCATTCGAAGTAGATCCTGACCGTCAATCGCCAAGAGGTTACGTGTCAATAGATTAGTAACTACGGAGGAATATGTTAGAGAGGTTTCCAGTTGAGGTTTGAGACTACCGAAGCCCGGAGAGCTGGAGAGCCAGAGAAAACCTCGACCGTCCGATCATCCGAGAATATCTCAACCATTGATCTGCTGAGAGCCACATGTCACTAGATCCATGAATTCGGATAAAATCCAGTGGGTCCAAATAAGTTTGAAATTTGAGATTTATAGAGTCTGAAGTCCCGAAGGAATCGTAGTCGTTGATCCGCAAGGGACATGCGTCAAAAGATCGCGAACTTCAGATAAAAATATTTTCAAGGAAAAAGGTTGAAATTTGAGATCTCCGAAGTCCGGAGCCCCAAAAAAATCATAGCCATCAGATTGAGGAGGACATGTGGAGCAGATCCATGGACTTCGGGTGAAGACCTGAAGTGAATTTTGGTCATCCGATCCAAGAGGACACATGGCGACAAATTGGTCAGTTCATGAATTCGGAGTTCGGGAGAATTGGAAGTGTGCTAGTTTGAAAACTCCCAAAGCCTGAAGAGCCAAAGTGATGAGGCACGATGACGTCACCTGGGATGACGTGGACACATGGGATGTGTGCCATGTGTCAGTAATATTTGGGCATTTCGAACATTGAAAAGTCGAATAGAACATGACACGTCTCACCCGCCTGATTGGGCCACGTGTCCTCTTCCAATGTTTCGCCATGTGGCGACAGATCGTGCAGTCCGAAAGACTGGGCACTCCAGAAGGGAAATGTGTGTTAGGTTGTGTTGGGTCGAAACTCCAAAAGGCCCGAAGGTTGGAGTATATATCGATCGTCGACTTCGGGTGAAAGCACTCTGGGAGAAAATGCAAGAAGGAAGTTTGAAACTTTCGAAGCCCAAAGCGTCCAAACGATTCACAACCGTTGATCTGTGGAAGGACACCTATCGGTAGATCAAGAACTCCGGGTAAAGGTGTTCCGGGAGGAGGCAAGCAAGAAAAGTTGAGACTCCCGACGCACGAAGTCCCCAAGTGGATATCGATCGTTGATCGCGATAGAGGATGAGGACCATTGATCTGGTCCTGGTTGAAAGTCCCGAAGTCCAGAAGATCTAGACAAGCGCTTTTCAGCTAAGCGCAAGGTCATGGCCATGGTCGTATGTAGTTTGAGAGATGAGGAAAGGAGGGCTAAGGGAAGATTTGGTTGTCTCCGAGACAGAAAAGTGCTAAGGGAGAATTTAGTTGCGGTTTCTAGTCCTAATAACCTGGGGAGGTGGTTTGAAGGAAGAACCTACGTGGGGGTGAAACTCTGTGTCGGCGAAGGATAACAAGACAATGTTATTTTCGAAGAATGGGGATACAATCTCCATGAACAAAAACAAGAAAGAGACCTGTAGCATGGTTTGGCAATTTTTGTGCCTATCATACACATAATTCTAACAAAATGGTCGCTTGCACATTTTTCATAATTGAGAGGCTTAAGTGCATCAGCTTGGGATGCGTATTGACGAAATGGAAGAAGGCGAGGGAGCCTCTAGTCATGAAAAGGAGGTTGAAGGCCAGAATACCAGAGTTGGTAATGCATAGATAGAGTCCAATGGGCGCAAGGGAAAATAAGAGCAGGAAACATTAATAGAAATGGTAAGAAGCCTTAATATGGAATTGCAAAGCTACAAAGAAGACAACGAGAGACTGATGAGAGAGAAAATCCAGATAAATTCTTGAGTGTTGCAGAGCTTAAATCAGTTGCAGAGGAAAACGAAGAAGGAATCAAACTCAAGACAAGAGGAAGAAGGCAGGTGTCATGAAAGAGGAGATGCTCATGGAAGAGTTGATTATTCCAAAAGTGTTAGTAGAGCTCATGGACACCACTGACCTTCTTACTTAGGAAGAAATGTTTATGCATCATATGATCCCATAAGCAGTCTAGAAGTGTCTCTTGTTAGACACGAAAGAAGGAAACAAGAGGTAGATTGTTTCCAAGGAGAGCTAAGGAAGCTCAAGCCACCTTCCTTTGATGGTGAAAGAGAAAGGGAAGATGATGTTGAAGCATGGTTTCTTGGGCTCCAGAGATATTTTTAGTTGCATAACTATTCATCAAACTTGGAAGCCAGGATTGCCACCTACCATTTACACGGGAAAGCCGCAGTGTGGTGGGACCAACTGAAGAAAGTGGAGCATGTTGATGAAAGTAGGATCACTTGGAAATAGTTCAAGAAATACTTCCAGAAGGATTACCTCTCAGAGCATTTCTATGACAAGAAAATTCAGGAGTTCATTGAACTCAGGTTGGGAAGCATGACTATGGAAGAATATGAGAAGAAGTTCTTGGGATTGTTAAAGTATGTCAAGTTCATTGCTGATGAGAAAGTGAAAATACAGAGATTTCTAAGTGGATTGCCAGCCTTCTATAAGAAAAGAATCAAGTATGATGAACCCAAGACCTTGATTGAGGCCATCAAGAAGGCTAAATACCTGTATGAGCAAGGCCAGGGAAGAGAATCCCTGCAGAAATATTGGAAGGACAAGAAGAATGTGAAGTTCGATCAGAGGAGGAAATGATTCAAACCTCCCTTCAATAGGAATGAGCCAAATAGAGATCATCAAGATCAGTATGCTAAAGGGGATTTCAAGAAGGAAGATCCCTTAGGGAAAAGGGGGAGACCACCAATCCAATGCTAGGGATGCAAAGAAGATCACTTGTACAAGGATTGCCCACACAGAAAGGACAGAGTGAAGACTGTGCACAACATCCAATAGGATAAAATAGTTGGAGCTATGGGAAGAATCTATGCAGCTTTAAATGATCGACAAATAGAGTACCAGTCCAATATGATCGAGGTGGAAGGTAAGATCATAAATCAGTATGTTTCTATTTTGATTAATTCGAGAGAAATCCATTGTTACATTGATCCTAAGATAGTGGATAGATTACATTTGGAGAAAAGTAAACTTGGAAAAGCAAGTTTGGTTCAGTTAGCCACTGAAACCAAAATAAGAATCCATGATATGGTCAGAGGTTGTTCCATAAGTCTTAGTGGCGTGAATACTAGTACTAATCTAAATATCATACCATTGGAGTCTTATGATGTTTTGATTGGGATGGATTGGTTGGACAAGCATCATAATGTCCTAGATTTTCATAACAATACATTTACATGTCTTGATGGAAATGGAAAATAGAGCACTGAGAAAGGAGTTCCAAGACCCATCTCTATAAGAGAGATTTTGGCCTTACAGCTGAAAAGATGTTTTAGAAAAGGATGTCAACAGTATGCAACTCATGTGGAGGAGCCAGTTGATACAAAGGGGCCAAGCCTTGAATATTTCGCGGTGCTATGTGAATTTGAAGATGTATTCCAAGAAATACCCGGATTTCCACCAAGAGGGGTGATAGATTTTTCAATTTATTTAGTTCCAGGAACCGCCCCAATGTCGAAAACACCTTACAGAATGAGCACACCAAAATTAAAATAATTACAAATGCAGTTGGAAGAATTGTTGAAGAAAGGGTACATACGTCCAAGTGTTTCACCTTGGGGAGCACCAGTACTTTTTGTCAAAAAGAAGGATGGAACCTTGAGGTTGTGTATTGACTTCCGACAGCTAAACAAGTACACTATAAAGAATAATTATCCTTTAACCCAAATTGATGACCTCTTTGATCAGCTAAGAGGAGCAAAGATATTTTAAAAGATTGACCTAAGGGCGGGATACCATCAGGTAAGAATCAAGGAAGAAGACATTCATAAGATGACCTTTAGGACCAAGTATGTGCATTATGAATTTGTATTAGTGTCGTTTGGACTGACCAATGCACGAGTTGTCTTCATGTGCTTAATGAATGCCATATTCAGAAATTATCTGGAAAATTTTGTCATAGTATTCTCGGATGACATACTTATCTATTCTAAGTCTAAAGAGGAGCATGAACATCAATTGAGATTGGTGTTGGAGGTACTGAGAGAACATCATTTGTATGCCAAGTTGAGTAAGTGTTCTTTTTATCAAAAGCAGATCCATTACTTGGGACACATTATTTGAGAGAAGGGAATAGCAATAGATCCAGAGAAGATTGAAGACATTAGAGGATGGCCAACACCCAAAAATGTGTCAAACCTCAGATCTTTTATGAGATTATCTGGCTACTACAGAAGGTTTATAGTAGGGTTATTTAATATTACGCATCCCATCACTTCTTTTCAAAAGAAGGGGACTAATTTTGAATGGACACTCAAGTGTGAAAAGAATTTTAATCTGTTGAAGGAATTACTTACTAGTGCACCTATGTTAAAGATTGTTGACCCAAATGAAATTTGTGTGGTATGTACAGACGCTTGTAAGGAAGGAATTGGGGGATTCCTCACGCAAAATGGACATGTCATTGGATATGAGTGCAGAAAGCTTAAGGAGCATGAGAGGAACTATGCCACGCACGACTTGGAACTTGCTGCCATTGTTCATGCCTTGAGGATGTGGAGGCATTATCTCATGGGGAAGAAATTCAAATTAAGGACAGACCACCTTGACCTTGAGTATCTTTTTGAAAAATCGACCTTGAATGCCAGGCAAACAAGATGGATGGAATTTTTTAAGTGAATATGATTTCAATATCAAGAATATCAAGGGAAAGAAGAATAAAGTTGTTGATGCACTTAGTAGAAGAGTGAATCTCATGCATGTTACTGCTATCAGTATGCATCAGTCAAACTTGAAGAGCATAATTTTAGATGGTCTTGTTACAAATCAGCATTACCTACAGGTAAAGGAAAACTTATAGCAAGGAAATGTATAGCAGACAGTAAAGGGGTACGAGATAAAGGAAGATGGATTACTCATGCATAAAAATAGAATCTATGTTCCTAGTTCTGAAGAACTGAGGAATTTGGTTCTAAAGGAAATGCATGATGTTCCTTATGTTGGACATCCAGGTTACCAGAAAAAAATTACAGTAGTAAGAAGCCAATTCTTTTGGCCAGGAATGAAGAAGGATGTTGCTAACTACATTGCTCGATGTATGGAATGTCAGAAGGTGAAGGCTGAGCATAGGCACCCAGCGAGTTTGCTACAACCATTGTCGATCCAAGAGAAGAAATGGGAAGTGATCACCATGGATTTCATCATAGGATTACCTAGAATGAATAAGCAACATGATTCATTCATGGTGGTGGTTGACAAATTAAAAAAGGCTGCTCATTTTGTGCCTGTGAAGACAACGCATACATCAACTAATATTGCATAGATTTTCATGAAGGAAATTCTTAGGTTGTATGGGATACCTAGGACAATCGTCTTGGACAGAGATACAAATTTTACCTCCAATTTCTGGAGGGGATTGTTTAAAGGATTTGGCACAAATCTAAACTTTAGCACAACATATCATCCCCAGACAAATGGACAAACATAGAGGTTCAATTGAATAATTGAAGACATGATGAGAATGTATGTGATGGATAAGCCATCTAAGTGGGAAGATTACTTACACTTGGGTGAGTTTGCATATAACAATGGGTATCAAGCTTCATTGAGAATGAGCCCATTTGAAGCCTTGTATGGTAGGAAATGCAATACTCCAGTGAGCTAGGAAAACCCAGCAGATAGAGTCGTACTTGGCCCAAAGTTGCTCAAGGACATGGAAGACCAGGTGGTCAAGATTAAGCAGAATTTAAAGGCAGCTCAGGATAGACAGAAAGTTTATGACGACAAGAACAAGACACTTAGAGAATTTAAAGTAGGGGGGGCATGTTCTTTCGAAAGTGAATCCCAA